>CAMXCT020001839.1:0-129064 GCA_947184155.2 Cladocopium goreaui
AAAGTGATTCCTTGCTCCTTCTTCACAGCATCGGCAGTCTTCTCAATGACACCCTTCAACAGCTTCAGTTCTTCAACTGTTGCCACAAGTGGCACCATGACTTCTGCCACTGGCAATTTCTTGGAGCTTCGCCCCACTTCAGCTGCAGCCTCAAAAATGGCTCGTGCCTGCATCTCGCAAATCTCGGGATAGGTGATGGCCAATCGGCAGCCACGATGGCCAAGCATGGGGTTGGCCTCCTGCAGCTCTGCAGCACGTCTTCTCACGCGATCCAAAGGTACACCTGCAGCTTTGGCCACCAATGCCATTTCTGCCTCCGTGTGGGGGATGAATTCATGCAGCGGTGGATCCAACAGACGGACCGTCACTGGATTGCCATCCATGATTCGGAACAGTTCCGTGATGTCCTCCCTCTGCATGACCAACAACTTGTCCAAGGCCTGTCGTCGATCAGCCTCATCAGTGGCCAAGATCATCTGCCTCATGGCTACAATTCGCTGTCCTTCGAAGAACATGTGCTCAGTGCGGACAAGGCCAATGCCCTCGGCACCGAATTCCTTGGCTTGTCGAGCATCAGCAGGGGTCTCGGCATTGGCTCGGACCTCAGATTATATGATGTATCACTGAAACATGCTGAAACGATGAAGCAAATCAGCACATCAATCAACATCAGGGTCACGTGATGGTCACACGAAATCTGCAAACTTGCTTTGAAACTCGAAGTGCATCAGGATGAGTGGAAGCTTCTGCTGAGCTCACGACTTTCATGTCACGGACTTCATCAGCCCACTGCATGATGGTTCCGAAGGATCCGGAAAGCTGTGGTGGCACCTCAAATGTGGGGTAAGTTGGAAAGGACGGAGCTCAAACTGAAGCAAAAGATTGGGTTTCATTGAACAACATTGAACATCCTTGAACATCCTTGAACATCCTTGAGCATCACTAACATTTAACAAACATAAATCAGAAATCGTTCGACATATGCCGCCAAAGCACTGTTGGAACCTCTCCCACCATCACCTCTCCTTTGCTTCCATCGATGGTGAGGATCTGTCCTTCAGTCACAGTCACAGATCCCACAGTGAGCTTGGCCGCTGCATAGTCCACAGTGATGCTGCCCGCACCAGCCACACATGGCCGTCCCATTCCACGAGCAACCACTGCCGCATGGCTGGTCATACCACCTGTCAGCGGTCAAAATCAAATTCGTTGCAGTTTCACAAACACCACGTTGCATTGTCTTACTTTGCATTGTCTTCTCCAGAATTTTTGCTGGTTTCACGAAGCCCATACACTCTTTAGATTATTTTAGGCAGTTCCAGAGAACCCTGCCTCTGGTGGTCAGAACTCCCTCTGCCGCATGCAGACCGTGGATGTCATCTGGGCTTGTCTCAATACGAACCAGGATCACCTTTTCGCCATCTTTGCATCGTCGCACAGCTTCATCAGCCGAGAAGACAACCTCAGCTACCCGTCCAAACTCGACATCTCAAATCAGAATCACACAAGGGAGATGTACGTAGTAAAAATAAAAAGACACGGGGGTGGGCTGGATATCTTGGCTAAATGAAAGGTCAACAATAGAAATCAAAGACCCAACCAATTGATATCAATTGATCACATGTCTCATCAACCCATTGCAAGGTAAAGGCTGGTCATGTTTTGATCGAAGAAACCTTGCCACCCGCTGCACCAGGAGAGGCAGGAAGGCCCTTGGCAATGATCTCCTTCTTGGCCTTGGGGTCCAGAGTAGGGTGCAAGAGCTGGTCGATCAAATCTGGCTTCAAACTCAGAAGGGCTTGCGACTTGGTGATCAAGCCTTCATTGGCCATGTCCACGGCAATCTGCAGGGCAGCAGGAGCTGTTCGCTTGCCATTGCGGGTCTGCAACATGTAGAGTTTGCCTTGTTGGATGGTAAACTCGATATCTTGCATGTCCTTGTAGTGAGTCTCGAGCTGGCTGCGCACTGAGAGCAACTCGCGGAAGATGTTTGGCATCACTTCTTCCAAGGATGGTAAATCGGAGCCATGAGACTGGCGAGCCCTGATGGTAAGCTCTTGCGGAGTGCGGATGCCTGCGACGACATCTTCACCCTGAGCATTTACCAAAAATTCACCGTAGAACTCGTTCTTTCCTGTGGAAGGATCACGAGTGAAAGCAACACCAGTGGCACAGTCATTGCCCATGTTTCCGAAGACCATGGCTTGCACGTTCACAGCGGTGCCCCACCACTCCGGGATGTCGTGCAAGGACCTCGCCAAACCATCACAAGAGGATACAAACGTATGTAACGAATCTTAGTCTCATGTTCGTTTCTTTCCACGGAAAACAGATGGAAAAGATATTGCAAGTTATGTTGAAACACGGACATTCAACAAACTCACGCGACCAATACACAGAGAACCTTGGCTAGATTCATCACCAACCCCAAAGAGAATTGCATGGGTAAGTGGAAACCAAATCATCCATGACTCTTCAAGCTTGACACACGTATCTTTTAAGGGAGTGTAAGGTTTGGTTCTTTCTTGAAGTTTTAACATGTTTGAATCTTTGGATAACCAAGTGCCTGTACGTCTTTGCACGCTGATTCATCCAGGAATTGAAGACTGCACCAACGGCTCCCCAAAGCTGTGCTTTTGGATCCTCTGGGAACTCCTCGCCAAGCTCCAACTGGACCACGGCTTTGTAAGACTTGACCAGCTTCTCCAAATCCTCTGGAAGCAACTCACAGTCCTGCAGGGGATGATTTCACTCAAGATGAAAGATGAGATTGAAGGACGTAAAGTCAGTGGAAAGAGGTGGAAATCATATGAAAGTCGCGAGGTCAGCGGTCACCCCAAGAAAAGTCCAAGAGTCCACACAAAAACAAAAAGAGAAAGTCTTGCCATAGCGACAAGACCATAAAAAACACGGTTCCGACCCTTCCAACCCATTCTCCTGCTTGACGCCGCGCTTCTCTTTCGCACGCTCCAAGTGCTTCTCGAAGTGGTTGATCTCAATGCCAAGGACAACGTCCGAATACATCTGCACAAAGCGTCTGTAGCTGTCAAAGGCAAAGCGACGGTCACCGGACTTCTTGGCCAAAGCCTCCACTGTCGTGTCGTTGAGTCCCAAATTCAGGACTGTATCCATCATTCCTGTCATCTGTTGCAAGCACGGCATGTGCAACTCTGGTTTCATTTATTTCCTTCAAAGAGCCAATACAATACTGTAGAATGAAGTCCAGGGAAAGAGAAGAAAAACACGAAGAATCTTGAAGAATCCATTTCCAAGTACGGTTTCTCTGTAATTTCATCCAACTGGATATACTCAGTACGAAAGAGAATCTCTTGCCAAGATGTTCATTCGACCAGTGTCCTGGCATGGATGCACGTGCCCCAGAGCGCACGGACACGAGCAGTGGGTTCGTGGAGTCACCGAATTTGCGTCCAGTGCGGCTCTCGACCAAATTCAATGCTTTCTCCACCTGAACCAGGATGAACTTCGAATGCTTCAAACATACGGAATCCAATTTATTTAAACATACATTTAAATAAATGGATGGAACTGGTATTTCATACTACCTCCGGGGCCTTGTGGATCTTGTGGTCTCGCCTGCCCTCCACATATTTAAATGTCGTTACCATATCTTATTTGATGCACCGCGGCAAGAGAACACATGTCTTTGCCGTCACTCATGTCTCAAGTTAATCTCAAATCACAACCTGCACACACCGTGGCGAGAAAAAAGCAAACGACCGTCTGTCGGTCAGAAGCGCCTGTTGTTCAAGCTCCTTAGGATACTGGCAGTCGTTCTGGTAGAAGTGAGTGCAGACCTCTGTGGTGAGAGTGAATCCGGGCGGCACAGGCAATCCGATGGAGGCCATTTCAGCGAGATTTGCACCTTTTCCTCCGAGGAGATTCTTCATGTCTGCCCGACCGTCGGCCTCAAAACCAGCACGAGATTAGCTTTGCAGCCAAAAGAGTTTGTCAAAAAAGTGGGCATCGAAATCCAGAAACCTCTAACTTGGTTAAGAATCTTAGACATGTAAAGACTCGATCTTTTGAGGCTAGGTCATCAACCCTCACAGTGTCACATCTCTCATCATCTTCAAAAAATATCTCGCCTTGCCATCTCCGAAGTCGTAAACCCACTTTGCCATGGCGAACGCAAAAGCCAAGGGCTACTTTCTGAACTCTTCAGCCTCAAATGCAGCTGCAAGCACCTTATTGGCTCATGGCTCAAGTGACGTGACTCAGCAAATGAAATGATTTGACATATGTTCACCAAAGTCGGTGCGGCAGTCAAAGTGATTGGTTCTACATCATGGATCATGAAAGACTTTCACTCAGTCTCGGTGCTTCCCTGGAAAGAAAATCAGGAAAAGTCTGGAAAAAAATACAGGAAAAAATGCACAGCCTTCCGCCACTGCTGCTTGCATCATACCCTTTTTTGGTCGAGTAAAGCCACAAACCTTCCTGTTGGAAGTTCCTTGCAGCACCTTCTTTGAAATCTCTTAAATGCAAGCACGAAACAGCAACAGAACGAAATTCCTCGTTGCCAAAATGGTGCTCGCAGAAACGGCTTTTGGTGACTTGTTGTCAGCCCATGCCTTGTGCATGTACTTGGTACAAACTACAATGACAAGAAGTGTGTCACGCATGACGACGATCTAAATTGATCAAACCGAATTTAAACAGTTTTCAAATCTGCGCAATCTGCACAATCTGCACATGCCAATTTCTAGCTCACCAAGGGCCAAAATTCTGCACCCGAGGCTTGGTTGCCTTTGTGGAGCTCTGCTTTGTCTGCTCACCCTTTGTCTTCAGAGCAGACTGAGCTGCTGCGAGTCGTGCAACAGGAACTCTGAAGGGCGAGCAACTCACGTAGTCCAGGCCGATCTTCTCGCAGACCTCAATGGAGGCTGGATCTCCGCCGTGCTCACCGCAAATGCCCATCTTCATTTCTGGCCTGGTGCTACGACCACGCTGAACGGCCATGGTGATCAACTCACCAACACCTTCAGGATCCAAGCTCACAAAAGGATCGTGCTCGACAATACCCTTGGCCTTGTACTCTGGCAAGAAGGAGCCAGCATCATCTCGGCTCAAGCCATAGGTGGTCTGGGTCAAGTCATTGGTGCCAAAGCTGAAGAACTCAGCCATTTCTGCCAAACGGCCCGCTTGCAGGGCTGCACGTGGAAGCTCGATCATAGTGCCAATCTTGTAGGTGAAAGTGATTCCTTGCTCCTTCTTCACAGCATCGGCAGTCTTCTCAATGACACCCTTCAACAGCTTCAGTTCTTCAACTGTTGCCACAAGTGGCACCATGACTTCTGCCACTGGCAATTTCTTGGAGCTTCGCCCCACTTCAGCTGCAGCCTCAAAAATGGCTCGTGCCTGCATCTCGCAAATCTCGGGATAGGTGATGGCCAATCGGCAGCCACGATGGCCAAGCATGGGGTTGGCCTCCTGCAGCTCTGCAGCACGTCTTCTCACGCGATCCAAAGGTACACCTGCAGCTTTGGCCACCAATGCCATTTCTGCCTCCGTGTGGGGGATGAATTCATGCAGCGGTGGATCCAACAGACGGACCGTCACTGGATTGCCATCCATGATTCGGAACAGTTCCGTGATGTCCTCCCTCTGCATGACCAACAACTTGTCCAAGGCCTGTCGTCGATCAGCCTCATCAGTGGCCAAGATCATCTGCCTCATGGCTACAATTCGCTGTCCTTCGAAGAACATGTGCTCAGTGCGGACAAGGCCAATGCCCTCGGCACCGAATTCCTTGGCTTGTCGAGCATCAGCAGGGGTCTCGGCATTGGCTCGGACCTCAGATTATATGATGTATCACCGAAACATGCTGAAACGATGAAGCAAATCAGCACATCAATCAACATCAGGGTCACGTGATGGTCACACGAAATCTGCAAACTTGCTTTGCAACTCGAAGTGCATCAGGATGAGTGGAAGCTTCTGCTGAGCTCACGACTTTCATGTCACGGACTTCATCAGCCCACTGCATGATGGTTCCGAAGGATCCGGAAAGCTGTGGTGGCACCTCAAATGTGGGGTAAGTTGGAAAGGACGGAGCTCAAACTGAAGCAAAAGATTGGGTTTCATTGAACAACATTGAACATCCTTGAACATCCTTGAACATCCTTGAACATCCTTGAACATCCTTGAGCATCACTAACATTTAACAAACATAAATCAGAAATCGTTCGACATATGCCGCCAAAGCACTGTTGGAACCTCTCCCACCATCACCTCTCCTTTGCTTCCATCGATGGTGAGGATCTGTCCTTCAGTCACAGTCACAGATCCCACAGTGAGCTTGGCCGCTGCATAGTCCACAGTGATGCTGCCCGCACCAGCCACACATGGCCGTCCCATTCCACGAGCAACCACTGCCGCATGGCTGGTCATACCACCTGTCAGCGGTCAAAATCAAATTCGTTGCAGTTTCACAAACACCACGTTGCATTGTCTTACTTTGCATTGTCTTCTCCAGAATTTTTGCTGGTTTCACGAAGCCCATACACTCTTTAGATTATTTTAGGCAGTTCCAGAGAACCCTGCCTCTGGTGGTCAGAACTCCCTCTGCCGCATGCAGACCGTGGATGTCATCTGGGCTTGTCTCAATACGAACCAGGATCACCTTTTCGCCATCTTTGCATCGTCGCACAGCTTCATCAGCCGAGAAGACAACCTCAGCTACCCGTCCAAACTCGACATCTCAAATCAGAATCACACAAGGGAGGTGTACGTAGTAAAAATAAAAAGACACGGGGGTGGGCTGGATATCTTGGCTAAATGAAAGGTCAACAATAGAAATCAAAGACCCAACCAATTGATATCAATTGATCACATGTCTCATCAACCCATTGCAAGGTAAAGGCTGGTCATGTTTTGATCGAAGAAACCTTGCCACCCGCTGCACCAGGAGAGGCAGGAAGGCCCTTGGCAATGATCTCCTTCTTGGCCTTGGGGTCCAGAGTAGGGTGCAAGAGCTGGTCGATCAAATCTGGCTTCAAACTCAGAAGGGCTTGCGACTTGGTGATCAAGCCTTCATTGGCCATGTCCACAGCAATCTGCAGGGCAGCAGGAGCTGTTCGCTTGCCATTGCGGGTCTGCAACATGTAGAGTTTGCCTTGTTGGATGGTAAACTCGATATCTTGCATGTCCTTGTAGTGAGTCTCGAGCTGGCTGCGCACTGAGAGCAACTCGCGGAAGATGTTTGGCATCACTTCTTCCAAGGATGGTAAATCGGAGCCATGAGACTGGCGAGCCCTGATGGTAAGCTCTTGCGGAGTGCGGATGCCTGCGACGACATCTTCACCCTGAGCATTTACCAAAAATTCACCGTAGAACTCGTTCTTTCCTGTGGAAGGATCACGAGTGAAAGCAACACCAGTGGCACAGTCATTGCCCATGTTTCCGAAGACCATGGCTTGCACGTTCACAGCGGTGCCCCACCACTCCGGGATGTCGTGCAAGGACCTCGCCAAACCATCACAAGAGGATACAAACGTATGTAACGAATCTTAGTCTCATGTTCGTTTCTTTCCATGGAAAACAGATGGAAAAGATATTGCGGGTTATGTTGAAACACGGACATTCAACAAACTCACGCGACCAATACACAGAGAACCTTGGCTAGATTCATCACCAACCCCACAGAGAATTGCATGGGTAAGTGGAAACCAAATCATCCATGACTCTTCAAGCTTGACACACGTATCTTTTAAGGGAGTGTAAGGTTTGGTTCTTTCTTGAAGTTTTAACATGTTTGAAATGTTTGAATCTTTGGATAACCAAGTGCCTGTGCGTCTTTGCACGCTGATTCATCCAGGAATTGAAGACTGCACCAACGGCTCCCCAAAGCTGCGCTTTTGGATCCTCTGGGAACTCCTCGCCAAGCTCCAACTGGACCACGGCTTTGTAAGACTTGACCAGTTTTTCCAAATCCTCTGGAAGCAACTCACAGTCCTGCAGGGGATGATTTCACTCAAGATCAAAGATGAGATTGAAGGACGTAAAGTAAGTGGAAAGAGGTGGAAATCATATGAAAGTCGTGAGGTCAGCGGTCACCCCAAGAAAAGTCCAAGAGTCCACACAAAAACAAAAAGAGAAAGTCTTGCCATAGCGACAAGACCATTAAAAAAAAAAAAAAACACGAATGTTCCGACCCTTCCAACCCATTCTCCTGCTTGACGCCGCGCTTCTCTTTCGCACGCTCCAAGTGCTTCTCGAAGTGGTTGATCTCAATGCCAAGGACAACGTCCGAATACATCTGCACAAAGCGTCTGTAGCTGTCAAAGGCAAAGCGACGGTCACCGGACTTCTTGGCCAAAGCCTCCACTGTCGTGTCGTTGAGTCCCAAATTCAGGACTGTATCCATCATTCCTGTCATCTGTTGCAAGCACGGCATGTGCAACTCTGGTTTCATCTATTTCCTTCAAATGAGCCAATACAATACTGTAGAATGAAGTCCAGGGAAAGAGAAGAAAAACACGAAGAATCTTGAAGAATCCATTTCCAAGTCCGGTTTCTCTGTAATTTCATCCAACTGGATATACTCAGTACGAAAGAGAATCTCTTGCCAAGATGTTCATTCAACCAGTGTCCTGGCATGGATGCACGTGCCCCAGAGCGCACGGACACGAGCAGTGGGTTCGTGGAGTCACCGAATTTGCGTCCAGTGCGGCTCTCGACCAAATTCAATGCTTTCTCCACCTGAACCAGGATGAACTTCGAATGCTTTAAACATACGGAATCCAATTTATTTAAACATACATTTAAATCAATGGATGGAACTGGTATTTCATACTACCTCCGGGGCCTTGTGGATCTTGTGGTCTCGCCTGCCCTCCACATATTTAAATGTCGTTACCATATCTTATTTGATGCACCGCGGCAAGAGAACACATGTCTTTGCCGTCACTCATGTCTCAAGTTAATCTCAAATCACAACCTGCACACACCGTGGCGAGTAAAAAGCAAACGACCGTCTGTCGGTCAGAAGCGCCTGTTGTTCAAGCTCCTTAGGATACTGGCAGTCGTTCTGGTAGAAGTGAGTGCAGACCTCTGTGGTGAGAGTGAA
Organism: Cladocopium goreaui; assembly: GCA_947184155.2. Classification (NCBI taxonomy): domain Eukaryota; class Dinophyceae; order Suessiales; family Symbiodiniaceae; genus Cladocopium; species Cladocopium goreaui. Next base: position 9,089 of record CAMXCT020001839.1, read on the forward strand.
TCCGGGCGGCACAGGCAATCCGATGGAGGCCATTTCAGCGAGATTTGCACCTTTTCCTCCGAGGAGATTCTTCATGTCTGCCCGACCGTCGGCCTCAAAACCAGCACGAGATTAGCTTTGCAGCCAAAAGAGTTTGTCAAAAGAGTGGGCATCGAAATCCAGAAACCTCTAACTTGGTTAAGCCTCTTAGACATGTGAAGACTCGATCTTTTGAGACTAGGTCATCAACCCTCACAGTGCTACATCTCTCATCAACGTCAAAAAACATCTCGCCTTGCCATCTCCGAAGTCGTAAACCCACTTTGCCATGGCGAACGCAAAAGCCAAGGGCTACTTTCTGAACTCTTCAGCCTCAAATGCAGCTGCAAGCAGCTTATTGGCTCATGGCTCAAGTGACCTGACTCAGCAAATGAAATGATTTGACAGATGTTCACCAAAGTCGGTGCGGCAGTCAAAGTGATTGGCTCGACCTCATGGATCATGAAAGACTTTCACTCAGTCTCGGTGTTTCCCTGGAAAGAAAATCAGGAAAAATCTGGACAAAAATACAGGAAAAAATGCACAGCCTTCCGCCACTGCTGCTTGCATCATACCCTTTTTCGTCGAGTAAAGCCACAAACCTTCCTGTTGGAAGTTCCTTGCAGCACCTTCTTTGAAATCTCTTAAATGCAAGCACGAAACGGCAACAGAACGAAATTCCTCGTTGCCAAAATGGTGCTCGCAGAAACGGCTTTTGGTGACTTGTTGTCAGCCCATGCCTTGTGCATGTACTTGGTACAAACTACAAGAAGTGTCTCACGCATGACGTCGATCTGAATTGATCAAAACGAATTTAAACAGTTTTCAACGCTGCGCAATCTGCACAATCTGCACATGCCAATTTCTAGCTCACCAAGGGCCAAAATTCTGCACCCGAGGCTTGGTTTTCTTTGTGGAGCTCTGCTTTGTTGGCTCACCCTTTGTCTTCAGAGCAGACTGAGCTGCTGCGAGTCGTGCAACAGGAACTCTGAAGAGCGAGCAACTCACGTAGTCCAGGCCGATCTTCTCGCAGACCTCAATGGAGGCTGGATCTCCACCGTGCTCACCGCAAATGCCCATCTTCATTTCTGGCCTGGTGCTACGACCACGCTGAACGGCCATGGTGATCAACTCGCCAACACCGTCAGGATCCAAGCTCACAAAAGGATCGTGCTCCACAATGCCCTTGGCCTTGTACTCTGGCAAGAAGGAGCCAGCATCATCTCGGCTCAAGCCATAGGTGGTCTGGGTCCAGTCATTGGTGCCAAAGCTGAAGAACTCAGCCATTTCTGCCAAACGGCCCGCTTGCAGGGCTGCACGTGGAAGCTCGATCATAGTGCCAATCTTGTAGGTGAAAGTGATTCCTTGCTCCTTCTTCACAGCATCGGCAGTCTTCTCAATGACACCCTTCAACAGCTTCAGTTCTTCAACTGTTGCCACAAGTGGCACCATGACTTCTGCCACTGGCAATTTCTTGGAGCTTCGCCCCACTTCAGCTGCAGCCTCAAAAATGGCTCGTGCCTGCATCTCGCAAATCTCGGGATAGGTGATGGCCAATCGGCAGCCACGATGGCCAAGCATGGGGTTGGCCTCCTGCAGCTCTGCAGCACGTCTTCTCACGCGATCCAAAGGTACACCTGCAGCTTTGGCCACCAATGCCATTTCTGCCTCCGTGTGGGGGATGAATTCATGCAGCGGTGGATCCAACAGACGGACCGTCACTGGATTGCCGTCCATGATTCGGAACAGTTCCGTGATGTCCTCCCTCTGCATGACCAACAACTTGTCCAAGGCCTGTCGTCGATCAGCCTCATCAGTGGCCAAGATCATCTGCCTCATGGCTACAATTCGCTGTCCTTCGAAGAACATGTGCTCAGTGCGGACAAGGCCAATGCCCTCGGCACCGAATTCCTTGGCTTGTCGAGCATCAGCAGGGGTCTCGGCATTGGCTCGGACCTCAGATTATATGATGTATCACCGAAACATGCTGAAACGATGAAGCAAATCAGCACATCAATCAACATCAGGGTCACGTGATGGTCACACGAAATCTGCAAACTTGCTTTGAACTCGAAGTGCATCAGGATGAGTGGAAGCTTCTGCTGAGCTCACGACTTTCATGTCACGGACTTCATCAGCCCACTGCATGATGGTTCCGAAGGATCCGGAAAGCTGTGGTGGCACCTCAAATGTGGGGTAAGTTGGAAAGGACGGAGCTCAAACTGAAGCAAAACATCAGAGTCAGCGTAGCATTGGACATCATTGAGCATCATATAACATCATTGAACATCCTTGAACATCCTTGAACATCAACATTTAACAAACATAAATCAGAAATCGTTCGACATGTGCCGCCAAAGCACTGTTGGAACCTCTCCCACCATCACCTCTCCTTTGCTTCCATCGATGGTGAGGATCTGTCCTTCAGTCACAGTCACAGATCCCACAGTGAGCTTGGCCGCTGCATAGTCCACAGTGATGCTGCCCGCACCAGCCACACATGGCCGTCCCATTCCACGAGCAACCACTGCCGCATGGCTGGTCATACCACCTGTCAGCGGTCAAAATCAAATTCGTTGCAGTTTCACAAACACCACGTTGCATTGTCTTACTTTGCATTGTCTTCTCCAGAATTTTTGCTGGTTTCACGAAGCCCATGCACTCTTTAGATTATTTTAGGCAGTTCCAGAGAACCCTGCCTCTGGTGGTCAGAACTCCCTCTGCCGCATGCAGACCGTGGATGTCATCTGGGCTTGTCTCAATACGAACCAGGATCACCTTTTCGCCATCTTTGCATCGTCGCACAGCTTCATCAGCCGAGAAGACAACCTCAGCTACCCGTCCAAACTCGACATCTCAAATCAGAATCACACAAGGGAGATGTACGTAGTAAAAATAAAAAGACACGGGGGTGGGCTGGATATCTTGGCTAAATGAAAGGTCAACAATAAAATCAAAGACCCAACCAATTCATATCAATTGATCACATGTCTCATCAACCCATTGCAAGGTAAAGGCTGGTCATGTTTTGATCGAAGAAACCTTGCCACCCGCTGCACCAGGAGAGGCAGGAAGGCCCTTGGCAATGATCTCCTTCTTGGCCTTGGGGTCCAGAGTAGGGTGCAAGAGCTGGTCGATCAAATCTGGCTTCAAACTCAGAAGGGCTTGCGACTTGGTGATCAAGCCTTCATTGGCCATGTCCACGGCAATCTGCAGGGCAGCAGGAGCTGTTCGCTTGCCATTGCGGGTCTGCAACATGTAGAGTTTGCCTTGTTGGATGGTAAACTCGATATCTTGCATGTCCTTGTAGTGAGTCTCGAGCTGGCTGCGCACTGAGAGCAACTCGCGGAAGATGTTTGGCATCACTTCTTCCAAGGATGGTAAATCGGAGCCATGAGACTGGCGAGCCCTGATGGTAAGCTCTTGCGGAGTGCGGATGCCTGCGACGACATCTTCACCCTGAGCATTTACCAAAAATTCACCGTAGAACTCGTTCTTTCCTGTGGAAGGATCACGAGTGAAAGCAACACCAGTGGCACAGTCATTGCCCATGTTTCCGAAGACCATGGCTTGCACGTTCACAGCGGTGCCCCACCACTCCGGGATGTCGTGCAAGGACCTCGCCAAACCATCACAAGAGGATACAAACGTATGTAACGAATCTTAGTCTCATGTTCGTTTCTTTCCACGGAAAACAGATGGAAAAGATATTGCAAGTTATGTTGAAACACGGACATTCAACAAACTCACGCGACCAATACACAGAGAACCTTGGCTAGATTCATCACCAACCCCAAAGAGAATTGCATGGGTAAGTGGAAACCAAATCATCCATGACTCTTCAAGCTTGACACACGTATCTTTTAAGGGAGTGTAAGGTTTGGTTCTTTCTTGAAGTTTTAACATGTTTGAATCTTTGGATAACCAAGTGCCTGTACGTCTTTGCACGCTGATTCATCCAGGAATTGAAGACTGCACCAACGGCTCCCCAAAGCTGTGCTTTTGGATCCTCTGGGAACTCCTCGCCAAGCTCCAACTGGACCACGGCTTTGTAAGACTTGACCAGCTTCTCCAAATCCTCTGGAAGCAACTCACAGTCCTGCAGGGGATGATTTCACTCAAGATGAAAGATGAGATTGAAGGACGTAAAGTCAGTGGAAAGAGGTGGAAATCATATGAAAGTCGCGAGGTCAGCGGTCACCCCAAGAAAAGTCCAAGAGTCCACACAAAAACAAAAAGAGAAAGTCTTGCCATAGCGACAAGACCATTAAAAAACACGAATGTTCCGACCCTTCCAACCCATTCTCCTGCTTGACGCCGCGCTTCTCTTTCGCACGCTCCAAGTGCTTCTCGAAGTGGTTGATCTCAATGCCAAGGACAACGTCCGAATACATCTGCACAAAGCGTCTGTAGCTGTCAAAGGCAAAGCGACGGTCACCGGACTTCTTGGCCAAAGCCTCCACTGTCGTGTCGTTGAGTCCCAAATTCAGGACTGTATCCATCATTCCTGTCATCTGTTGCAAGCACGGCATGTGCAACTCTGGTTTCATTTATTTCCTTCAAAGAGCCAATACAATACTGTAGAATGAAGTCCAGGGAAAGAGAAGAAAAACACGAAGAATCTTGAAGAATCCATTTCCAAGTACGGTTTCTCTGTAATTTCATCCAACTGGATATACTCAGTACGAAAGAGAATCTCTTGCCAAGATGTTCATTCGACCAGTGTCCTGGCATGGATGCACGTGCCCCAGAGCGCACGGACACGAGCAGTGGGTTCGTGGAGTCACCGAATTTGCGTCCAGTGCGGCTCTCGACCAAATTCAATGCTTTCTCCACCTGAACCAGGATGAACTTCGAATGCTTCAAACATACGGAATCCAATTTATTTAAACATACATTTAAATAAATGGATGGAACTGGTATTTCATACTACCTCCGGGGCCTTGTGGATCTTGTGGTCTCGCCTGCCCTCCACATATTTAAATGTCGTTACCATATCTTATTTGATGCACCGCGGCAAGAGAACACATGTCTTTGCCGTCACTCATGTCTCAAGTTAATCTCAAATCACAACCTGCACACACCGTGGCGAGAAAAAGGCAAACGACCGTCTGTCGGTCAGAAGCGCCTGTTGTTCAAGCTCCTTAGGATACTGGCAGTCGTTCTGGTAGAAGTGAGTGCAGACCTCTGTGGTGAGAGTGAATCCGGGCGGCACAGGCAATCCGATGGAGGCCATTTCAGCGAGATTTGCACCTTTTCCTCCGAGGAGATTCTTCATGTCTGCCCGACCGTCGGCCTCAAAACCAGCACGAGATTAGCTTTGCAGCCAAAAGAGTTTGTCAAAAGAGTGGGCATCGAAATCCAGAAACCTCTAACTTAGTTAAGCCTCTTAGACATGTGAAGACTCGATCTTTTGAGACTAGGTCATCAACCCTCACAGTGTCACATCTCTCATCAACTTCAAAAAATATCTCGCCTTGCCATCTCCGAAGTCGTAAACCCACTTTGCCATGGCGAACGCAAAAGCCAAGGGCTACTTTCTGAACTCTTCAGCCTCAAATGCAGCTGCAAGCACCTTATTGGCTCATGGCTCAAGTGACCTGACTCAGCAAATGAAATGATTTGACAGATGTTCACCAAAGTCGGTGCGGCAGTCAAAGTGATTGGTTCTACATCATCGATCATGAAAGACTTTCACTCAGTCTCGGTGTTTCCCTGGAAAGAAAATAAGGAAAAATCTGGACAAAAATACAGGAAAAAATGCACAGCCCTCCGCCACTGCTGCTTGCATCATACCCTTTTTCGTCGAGTAAAGCCACAAACCTTCCTGTTGGAAGTTCCTTGCAGCACCTTCTTTGAAATTTCTTAAATGCAAGCACGAAACGGCAACAGAACGAAATTCCTCGTTGCCAAAATGGTGCTCGCAGAAACGGCTTTTGGTGACTTGTTGTCAGCCCATGCCTTGTGCATGTACTTGGTACAAACTACAAGAAGTGTGTCACGCATGACGTCGATCTGAATTGATCAAAACGAATTTAAACAGTTTTCAAATCTGCGCAATCTGCACAATCTGCACATGCCAATTTCTAGCTCACCAAGGGCCAAAATTCTGCACCCGAGGCTTGGTTTTCTTTGTGGAGCTCTGCTTTGTTGGCTCACCCTTTGTCTTCAGAGCAGACTGAGCTGCTGCGAGTCGTGCAACAGGAACTCTGAAGGGCGAGCAACTCACGTAGTCCAGGCCGATCTTCTCGCAGACCTCAATGGAGGCTGGATCTCCACCGTGCTCACCGCAAATGCCCATCTTCATTTCTGGCCTGGTGCTACGACCACGCTGAACGGCCATGGTGATCAACTCGCCAACACCGTCAGGATCCAAGCTCACAAAAGGATCGTGCTCCACAATGCCCTTGGCCTTGTACTCTGGCAAGAAGGAGCCAGCATCATCTCGGCTCAAGCCATAGGTGGTCTGGGTCAAGTCATTGGTGCCAAAGCTGAAGAACTCAGCCATTTCTGCCAAACGGCCCGCTTGCAGGGCTGCACGTGGAAGCTCGATCATAGTGCCAATCTTGTAGGTGAAAGTGATTCCTTGCTCCTTCTTCACAGCATCGGCAGTCTTCTCAATGACACCCTTCAACAGCTTCAGTTCTTCAACTGTTGCCACAAGTGGCACCATGACTTCTGCCACTGGCAATTTCTTGGAGCTTCGCCCCACTTCAGCTGCAGCCTCAAAAATGGCTCGTGCCTGCATCTCGCAAATCTCGGGATAGGTGATGGCCAATCGGCAGCCACGATGGCCAAGCATGGGGTTGGCCTCCTGCAGCTCTGCAGCACGTCTTCTCACGCGATCCAAAGGTACACCTGCAGCTTTGGCCACCAATGCCATTTCTGCCTCCGTGTGGGGGATGAATTCATGCAGCGGTGGATCCAACAGACGGACCGTCACTGGATTGCCGTCCATGATTCGGAACAGTTCCGTGATGTCCTCCCTCTGCATGACCAACAACTTGTCCAAGGCCTGTCGTCGATCAGCCTCATCAGTGGCCAAGATCATCTGCCTCATGGCTACAATTCGCTGTCCTTCGAAGAACATGTGCTCAGTGCGGACAAGGCCAATGCCCTCGGCACCGAATTCCTTGGCTTGTCGAGCATCAGCAGGGGTCTCGGCATTGGCTCGGACCTCAGATTCTATGATGTATCACTGAAACATGCTGAAACGATGAAGCAAATCAGCACATCAATCAACATCAGGGTCACGTGATGGTCACACGAAATCTGCGAACTTGCTTTGCAACTCGAAGTGCATCAGGATGAGTGGAAGCTTCTGCTGAGCTCACGACTTTCATGTCACGGACTTCATCAGCCCACTGCATGATGGTTCCGAAGGATCCGGAAAGCTGTGGTGGCACCTCAAATGTGGGGTAAGTTGGAAAGGACAGAGCTCAAACTGAAGCAAAACATCAGAGTCAGCGTAGCATTGGACATCATTGAGCATCATATAACATCATTGAACATCCTTGAACATCCTTGAACATCACTAACATTTAACAAACATAAATCAGAAATCGTTCGACATGTGCCGCCAAAGCACTGTTGGAACCTCTCCCACCATCACCTCTCCTTTGCTTCCATCGATGGTGAGGATCTGTCCTTCAGTCACAGTCACAGATCCCACAGTGAGCTTGGCCGCTGCATAGTCCACAGTGATGCTGCCCGCACCAGCCACACATGGCCGTCCCATTCCACGAGCAACCACTGCCGCATGGCTGGTCATACCACCTGTCAGCGGTCAAAATCAAATTCGTTGCAGTTTCACAAACACCACGTTGCATTGTCTTACTTTGCATTGTCTTCTCCAGAAATTTTGCTGGTTTCAGGAAGCCCATACACTCTTTAGATTATTTTAGGCAGTTCCAGAGAACCCTGCCTCTGGTGGTCAGAACTCCCTCTGCCGCATGCAGACCGTGGATGTCATCTGGGCTTGTCTCAATACGAACCAGGATCACCTTTTCGCCATCTTTGCATCGTCGCACAGCTTCATCAGCCGAGAAGACAACCTCAGCTACCCGTCCAAACTCGACATCTCAAATCAGAATCTCACAAGGGAGGTGTACGTAGTAGAAATAAAAAGACACGGGGGTGGGCTGGATATCTTGGCTAAATGAAAGGTCAACAATAGAAATCAAAGACCCCACCAATTCATATCAATTGATCACATGTCTCATCAACCCATTGCAAGGTAAAGGCTGGTCATGTTTTGATCGAAGAAACCTTGCCACCCGCTGCACCAGGAGAGGCAGGAAGGCCCTTGGCAATGATCTCCTTCTTGGCCTTGGGGTCCAGAGTAGGGTGCAAGAGCTGGTCGATCAAATCTGGCTTCAAACTCAGAAGGGCTTGCGACTTGGTGATCAAGCCTTCACTGGCCATGTCCACGGCAATCTGCAGGGCAGCAGGAGCTGTTCGCTTGCCATTGCGGGTCTGCAACATGTAGAGTTTGCCTTGTTGGATGGTAAACTCGATATCTTGCATGTCCTTGTAGTGAGTCTCGAGCTGGCTGCGCACTGAGAGCAACTCGCGGAAGATGTTTGGCATCACTTCTTCCAAGGATGGTAAATCGGAGCCATGAGACTGGCGAGCCCTGATGGTAAGCTCTTGCGGAGTGCGGATGCCTGCGACGACATCTTCACCCTGAGCATTTACCAAAAATTCACCGTAGAACTCGTTCTTTCCTGTGGAAGGATCACGAGTGAAAGCAACACCAGTGGCACAGTCATTGCCCATGTTTCCGAAGACCATGGCTTGCACGTTCACAGCGGTGCCCCACCACTCCGGGATGTCGTGCAAGGACCTCGCCAAACCATCACAAGAGGATACAAACGTATGTAACGAATCTTAGTCTCATTCTCGTTTCTTCCCATGGAAAACAGATGGAAACGAAACTGCAACTCACACAACCAATACACAGAGAACCTTGGCTAGATTCATCACCAACCCCAAAGAGAATTGCATGGGTAAGTGGAAACCAAATCATCCATGACTCTTCAAGCTTGACACACGTATCTTTTAAGGGAGTGTAAGGTTTGAAGTTTTAACATGTTTGAATCTTTGGATCACCAAGTGCCTGTACGTCTTTGCACGCTGATTCATCCAGGAATTGAAGACTGCACCAACGGCTCCCCAAAGCTGTGCTTTTGGATCCTCTGGGAACTCCTCGCCAAGCTCCAACTGGACCACAGCTTTGTAAGACTTGACCAGCTTCTCCAAATCCTCTGGAAGCAACTCACAGTCCTGCAGGGGATGATTTCACTCAAGATCAAAGATGTGAAGGACGTAAAGTAAGTGGAAAGGGGTGGAAATCATGTGAAAGTTGTGAGGTCAGCGGTCACCCCAAGTAAAGTCCAAGAGTCCACACAAAAACAAAAAGAGAAAGTTTTGACATAGCGACAAGACCATTAAAAAAAAAAACACGAATGTTCCGACCCTTCCAACCCATTCTCCTGCTTGACGCCGCGCTTCTCTTTCGCACGCTCCAAGTGCTTCTCGAAGTGGTTGATCTCAATGCCAAGGACAACGTCCGAATACATCTGCACAAAGCGCCTGTAGCTGTCAAAGGCAAAGCGACGGTCACCGGACTTCTTGGCCAAAGCCTCCACTGTCGTGTCGTTGAGTCCCAAATTCAGGACTGTATCCATCATTCCTATCATCTGGAAAGAGAAGAAAAACACGAAGAATCTTGAAGAATCCATTTCCAAGTGCGGTTTCTCTGTAATTTCATCCAACTGGATATACTCAGTACGAAAGAGAATCTCTTGCCAAGATGTTCATTCAACCAGTGTCCTGGCATGGATGCACGTGCCCCAGAGCGCACGGACACGAGCAGTGGGTTCGTGGAGTCACCGAATTTGCGTCCAGTGCGGCTCTCGACCAAATTCAATGCTTTCTCCACCTGAACCAGGATGAACTTCGAATGCTTTAAACATACGGAATCCAATTTATTTAAACATACATTTAAATCAATGGATGGAACTGGTATTTCATACTACCTCCGGGGCCTTGTGGATCTTGTGGTCTCGCCTGCCCTCCACATATTTAAATGTCGTTACCATATCTTATTTGATGCACCGCGGCAAGAGAACACATGTCTTTGCCGTCACTCATGTCTCAAGTTAATCTCAAATCACAACCTGCACACACCGTGGCGAGTAAAAAGCAAACGACCGTCTGTCGGTCAGAAGCGCCTGTTGTTCAAGCTCCTTAGGATACTGGCAGTCGTTCTGGTAGAAGTGAGTGCAGACCTCTGTGGTGAGAGTGAATCCGGGCGGCACAGGCAATCCGATGGAGGCCATTTCAGCGAGATTTGCACCTTTTCCTCCGAGGAGATTCTTCATGTCTGCCCGACCGTCGGCCTCAAAACCAGCACGAGATTAGCTTTGCAGCCAAAAGAGTTTGTCAAAAGAGTGGGCATCGAAATCCAGAAACCTCTAACTTGGTTAAGCCTCTTAGACATGTGAAGACTCGATCTTTTGAGACTAGGTCATCAACCCTCACAGTGCTACATCTCTCATCAACGTCAAAAAACATCTCGCCTTGCCATTTCCGAAGTCGTAAACCCACTTTGCCATGGCGAACGCAAAAGCCAAGGGCTACTTTCTGAACTCTTCAGCCTCAAATGCAGCTGCAAGCACCTTATTGGCTCATGGCTCAAGTGACCTGACTCAGCAAATGAAATGATTTGACAGATGTTCACCAGAGTCGGTGCGGCAGTCAAAGTGATTGCTTCTACATCATGGATCATGAAAGACTTTCACTCAGTCTCGGTGCTTGCCCAGAACAGACCGGGTTCGGATCATATGTTTCTTTCGTCGAGTCAAGCCACAAACCTTCCTGTTGGAAGCTACCTGGAGCACTCTGTTGGAAGCTACCTGCCTTGTGCATGTACTTGGTACAAACTACAAGAAGTGTGTCACGCATGACGTTGATCTGAATTGATCAAAAACGAATTTAAACAGTTTTCAAATCTGCGCAATCTGCACAATCTGCACAATCTGCACAATCTGCACATGGCAATTTCTAGCTCACCAAGGGCCAAAATTCTGCACCCGAGGCTTGGTTTTCTTTGTGGAGCTCTGCTTTGTTGGCTCACCCTTTGTCTTCAGAGCAGACTGAGCTGCTGCGAGTCGTGCAACAGGAACTCTGAAGGGCGAGCAACTCACGTAGTCCAGGCCGATCTTCTCGCAGACCTCAATGGAGGCTGGATCTCCACCGTGCTCACCGCAAATGCCCATCTTCATTTCTGGCCTGGTGCTACGACCACGCTGAACGGCCATGGTGATCAACTCACCAACACCTTCAGGCTCCAAGCCATAGGTGGTGTCGTGCAATGACCCCGCCAAACCATCAGTCTGAATCGGGGAAAGATATAAATAGTGTAAACAAGTGAAGTTCTTGTTAGTTTTCTTCGGTTTTTTTCAAAGATTGGGTGTGAGTGTGAGCCGCGTTGAAAACATGGAAAAAAAATCTGTGTTTCAAAGCAGATCAATCCATTGGAGCTTCCAAAGGTCCACATCCTGTGAATTCCACCCCTTTTTACACATGGCATAGTGAACAAAAACTGCTCGGTGGTTGAGCCACCCCTCTGAAAAATATTAGTCAGTTGGGATGATGACAGTCCCAATATGATGGGAAAAATAAAAAATGTTTGAAACCACCAACCAGAAAATCACCCAAACCTGGGAATAGACATACTGCCATTTTCCTTGCTTGAAGGATTCCTTGGCGTCGAGCGGCGTCGAGCAGCGTCGAGCCGTGGAAGCTGGGCCCTGGCCGTGACTTTACGGTTGGATTTCTTGGATCAGCCCGGAGCAAAGACTTGCTTCAACATGCCGCGTAAAACCAGTGGGACCACAGCAGGTCTTAGACAAGAAAAAACAGAAACAAGATGAAACAAGGATAAATGTTCCTGTCAAATTCCCAGCCAAGAATTATCTAACGATAGAATTACCAATTTTTTTGGCGCCAGGATCATCCAAAAGCTCACAACCCTTCAAACGTTCACGTTTTTTTTTTCAGTGTTGGCACAACGTCCCACATGGCTTTGTCCAAAAACGTAGCCCAATTTATGGCCCATTTTAGCTGGGAAATATGACGATCTTGGAGTTGCCAAAAAAAATGTGATCCTGACATCGACTTCCCATCCGCAGCCTGATCCAAGTCGTCAATGAAGTCGCCAGAGTCGACCAAATCTGGCCCTCCCTTTGCAACCTCAGATTCACCCATTAGAATCATTAGAGCTGCCTCGCAACAGTTCCAATGTACAAAAATAGCATTAATAACATGTTTTCCGAGAAAAAATCAGTACACTTGGTGATTTTGTTCATGTAAAGAGCAGTGCAACGCATCAGTGCCAGAATAACTTCACATAGACAATATATACACATTATATATATATATATATATTGCGTATAGATATGTATGTGCCTTCACAATTCAGCAGCTGTCCTCAGAATCTGCTGTCCAAGGGGCCAAATCAAACAGCAAAGCTGGCAGACATGGAATTCCTCTGCCATCGCTTTGAAGTCAGGCACGGACACCCCATGGTGAAACAATAACGGAACTGACACAATCATACCAAATCTAGCCAAATCTGCAAAATTGGCAAAGGTGTTTGATATGTTATTTTGATCCAAAACAAACGTGTACTGCCTTTGTTCTGAACCTGACCCGCATGTGCTTTGGTATGACAAGCCGGTTTTTGTCTCCACGTCTCCAGCGACCCAGAATAGAGGTACCTTTTTTTGGCCACAAAATTACTCTTGAAAATTGTGTAGCGTTGGCAAGATTAGAATGTTACATATAATGGTATATACAGTACTATGTACACATATGTGGGAATGAAATCCCTTTCAAGTTTCAAAGGAATAGAATCAATAGAATTTCAGCAAGTTTCAAACCTCCAACAAACCTTTTTCAGGTGAGATGCCGGCCTCACTCTCTTCGATGGTGGTGCCACATTGCCTTGCTGCCTGAGTCCACGCGGTTGGCCAGCATGAAAATAATGTCGGCCCCAAACGATTGGCCAAGTGAAAAACAGATGTTTCGCAAACTAAATCCAAGGGAGTAAAACCTTGTTTGCGGCGTTTTATCCGGATAGGTTTTGGAAAATTTGCCGAAACTAAACCTTTGTCAGCGCAGCAGATTTGGTATGTTCACATATGTTCCATGTCCAAACTCACACGAAAAACTGATTAAATTCGGAGCTGACGTGACGACGTGCCACATTTTTAGCCATGCGACACGGTTTTTTTTCGCAGCATCTCGGCATGGGGTCATCGATCTGAAAAGGACTGTTCCGTATACCCATTGTCCCTGGCCCTGCAATTATAACACTCCTCAAAACCAAATGTCACATGATTTTCCGCAAAAACAAAGGTCTTTTGTAATTTTCCACCATAAAAAAATGTAGCATATGTCACACCCTGTCCGTTGAGCCAATGGTTAATTCAAGCACACAAGCATGAAATGATAATATTCAAGAACCAGGGTGACATTTATGGAAAAAATAAACAAATCACATGCATATTTCAACATACGTATCTTTTCTCCCAATACCTGCACACACCATCGTACATGGTGACATTGCCACATGTTTTTTCGATGTGTTCTATCTGTGTCCGTTACTGTGGTGCCCTTCCTCAACTGGTTTCAATACATCCAACCTATTTTTTCCGGGCCAACTCAAACAGTGAATGCATTCGCAACAGGCCACGTCGAACAACTAAAAACATGTGTCATTCAAATGTTCCGTTTTTAAAACCCAAAACTGCACCAATGTTTTAAACCCAAAATTGCAGCAAAAAAATACCCAAAAACAGTTCTGGGCGTAATAGCAAGTGTTTTGGGCATCGCTAAGACACAGGCCCCATTTAATTGGATAGGAAATCATTCACGGGTTTGATTTTGTCGGTGGTTTAAGATTTGAAACTATACCAGCGTTGACCTCAACCAGTCAAAATAATGAAATATCAAGCGCCGAGCTGATGCCGGCCAGGAGACCATAGGTGAAACAAAGACACAACAAAAGCAATTGGAAAACTAGCAGGAGACCAAGGTAGCCACAGCACAAACAAAGACGTGGGAAACACATGGGCAAAGTGGGAGAAAAGTGGTAGACCGGTACGCAAATAATATGAATGAACCAAGTTTTGCAACCCAACAGCAGTGACGGTTCCAAATTCAAAGTGATAAGGCCGCCGACTAGCCTCCATGTTTGGGCCAATTTTTGAACCCTTGGAAACGACACAATGGGAGACAAAATGGGAGACAAAGTAGTTTGAGACACAACCGAAGACAGAGGCAAAATCGGAGACACGCAAGAGGCAAAGTGGGAGGCAAAGTGGGAGACGAGGCGGGTGACAAAGTGGGAGACAAAGCGGGGGACAAAGTGGGAGACAAAGTTTGAAACAAAGTGGGAGACAAACTGGGAGACAAAGCGGGGGACAAAGGCAGAGACACAGGGAGACAAAGTCGGGGACACAAGGCGAGTGGGCGACAAAGTGGGGGGACAAAGCGGGGGGGCCAACAGGAGGACAAAAGGGAATACACAGTGGAAGAGTAGGCGACACACAAGCTGGAGATAAGTTGGCAAACAACCTTCAGACAAAGTGAAGGACAAAGCGGGAGACACAGTATATAGAGACAAGCTGGACGTAAGACATAGTCAAGGACAAGTTTGAGACAAAGTGGAGACAAAGCGGGAAAAAAGTGAGAGACAGAGTGATAGACAAAGCGGGCGACGTAGTGAAATAGTAGAAGACAAGAAACCAGAGACAAGCTGGGACACAAAGTGGGGACAAACTGGAAGGTGGAAAACGAGCTGGGAAACAAAGCAAGAGAGGAAGCAGGAGAGAGTCACTGAGAGACAAGCTGCGGGACAAAGCGGGCGACAAAAGTGGAGCCGGGAGACAAAGGGGGGGCACAACTGAGACACGGAGGGCAACAGAGAGGGAGACCAGTGGCAGACAAGTGGGACAGAAGAAGGCAAACAAAGCGGAGACAAAGTGAGAAATCAAGTGAGAGACAAGGTGGGGGACACAGTGGGAGACAAAGCCGGAGACAATCGGAGAGACAAGCTGGGAGACAAAGCCAGGGACAAAGATTGAGACACCGTGGGAGACAAAGCGGCAGAGAGCATTCCAAGGTTCCAGGCCGGAAACGCAGCGCGACACACCAGGCTGGGAGACAAGGGTGGCTGTTGGGAACAAATGGGGATACACAATGCGAGACAAAACGGGAGACAGAGTGGGAAACAAAGTTTGAAACAAAGTCAGAGACAAACTGGGGGTCAAAGAAACAAAGTGAGAGACGAAGTGGAAAACAAAGCGGGGACCAAGTGGAGGACGAAAGGAGATATACAGTGGAAGACAGTGCAGCGAGACAAAGTACAAGCTGCGAGACAAATTGGGGGACACAGTGAGAAACAAATTGGAAGGCAAAGTGGGAGAGAAAGCAGCAGACAAGCTGGGAGGGAGACAAAGTAGGGGACAAGCTGGGAGACACAGTTAGAGACAAGGTTTCAGACAAAGCGGAAAAGTGAGAGACGAAGTGGAAGACAAAGTGAGAAACATAGTGGAATAGTGGAAAAGCAGAAGGCACAAAAGCAGGAGACAAGCTGGCGACAAAGTGGGGGGCACCAGGCGATACAAAGACAAAGTGGGAGAGAAAGTCTGAAACAAGTTGGAGACAAAGTGGAAGAAAATTGAGACACAATTGGGAGAGACAGTGGAGGACAAAGTGAGCAGGGACAAAGCGGAAGACAAAGTGGGAGATAAGCTGGGAGACAAAGCAGGAGACAAGCTGGGACACATAGTCAGAGACAAAAGTTTCGGACAAAGCGGAAACAAGCTAGAGACAAAGTGGGGGACAAAGCGAGAGACAAAGTGGCAGACAAAGTGGGTGACATAGTGGAATATTGGAAGACGCAAAAGGGGGAAACAAGCTGACAAGCTGCTGAGGGTGAAACCCTGGAACAGTTGAAGACGCAAAAGCAGGACACAAGTGAGAGACAGAGTGGGAGACAAAGTTTGAGACAATGTGCGGGACAAGGTGGGAAATAAAGCGGGAGACAAAGCGGGAAGCGAAATGGGAGGCAAAGCGGGCGACACAATGGGATACAGAGCGGAGAGCAAAGCCTGAAACGAGTGCGGGCGACAATTATTGAGAAACAGTTGGCAGGGAACTGGTAGACAAGGAGAGAGGAGACAGGGTGGGAAAAAAGTCGGGGTCAATGTGAAACCACCAATTCCGCTGCGCATCTAGACATTACGGAACAAATATTTGTGCCAATCCTGGACCTAGAAAACCATTATTGTTTCAATATACGTTCAAAAGAGGTCAACCAGTGGACACTTGCCACGGGGGTTTCAAGCCTGTGCGGGAACAAACTATGGTGTAATGCCAAATTGCGGGTGTGTTATGGGAGGGATATGCCTGCTGATCCCGAACCCATAAAATGCATAGAAGTGCATGAGTTGCTACATACCTACCCCTGGTGGTTTTGCAATTGCAGAACGTCACGGGGACCCAAGACCTGCTAGAATTTCAACATTCTTTATTCCAGTTGTGGTACCAATTTGATGCTCGGTTTTTCTTTATTGTGTGGAACGCCGTTGATTTGTTAAATCAAGGACTGCTCACCACGCCAAGGGAAAAAGTCAGTTTGCTGGGCTAAAAGGCCCTGGTTGTTCGTTGTTATAAAGAATTTTTACTTGCCTTTTTTACCTAAATCTGGTGTGTGTTTTTGGAACGGGAAAATTTCAGGGGTCCGTCATGTAACATTGACATAGACGGTTTCAATAGCAGCAACAATAGCGCAGAACATTGCGAATCGGAATCAAGGCGGAAAAATGTGTATAGACATAAACACCGCTAGCATGGAATCAATGGCTCCATTCCGGGACCATCATGGGACCAGGAATGCGCATGCTTGATTTCAGTTGGAACGATCTTCCATTTCTTTATGAAATGAAATCACGAAGTATGTACAAACGCGCAACTGTACAATCGCTCTATATAGCCATATTTCTGGAGTCACAGGGGAAGCGTTCAGGAAAATTCGATGCAAAGTGTTTCCGAACAGGGTATAAAGTTTAAAGTGATTCACAACTGGGTCAAACTTGGTCCGGACACCCCAAAGGAAGATATACAAAAGTGCAAACCCAAACCTCAAGAACCCTGCTACCCACTCCAAACCCAAGAAGATCCGATGTTGCATGCTTTTTGGGGCAGAAATTGCAAATTTCCTATCTTCTACATACCCACCCCTGCACATGTTTTTTTAATCAAATGACATTCCCACAGTTTGTTTGCCTGCTTATGGGAAAAGTTCGGGTTTCATTGAGTTCAGGAAAAAAGACGATGAGAAGGGAGGGGCAGAATGCATGAAGTAAATCTATATAGATTTGAAACTGGGGCACTGGTTCCGCCGGCAATCTTTCTGGTTCTTTCAAACCATCTCTAAGAATGTTTTTTTTTCCTCTGTTGTGGCCGATATCGCTCTGAGGCTCGGTCCTAACATTGTGATAGGCAGGCAAACGAATTAAAAAACTCAGCATGAAACACAGTGGTCTCATCAGGAAAACGGCAAATCGGATCACACAAGCACAACAAAAAGCACCAAAACCAAAAGACGACACGCAAATCCCCCGGCCAGATTTGCGTTTCGCCATCGAGAGAAAACAGCGAAGCAAAACAAAACCATCTCTAAGAATATTGTTTAAGGATGTCTAGGCCATGTGAATGGTCTCATGACTCGGTTAGACAATTCATATGGTCGAACACATGTTTTAGACAACTGGAATGGTCTAACAAATGGTCTAACCTGTCTGCAAGACCATTCCAGGCCAAACTTTGGATGGGGTGGGACCAAACTCAGACCATTCCCGTTAGACCATCTAGGCCATTCTAGGCAACCTAGACCATCTAGACTAAATGCCAAACGTCTTCTTGCCTTAAATCCTTTGTCAATCGCACTTCCTTTTCTTAGTTGCTCCTGACTGGGTATACTTTCAAAAATTGCTGCCAACACTATAAGAGGAAAAAATGAGAAAACGGTTTACTTCATGAGATTCCATATTGATTAATGTATAAATTATAATATTTTCAAATATGCATACGTAATAATTTGTCATGTTTGCTTACAAAATGGACATGCTTATAGTTTTGTACGGGAAATACTTTTGGGGCGCAGTCGTCCCATTTAGCAGTAGAAATCCAGCGTGCTACAAACGATGCAAGTGTTTTGATCAACGCTTGCAATGTTTGTGTGGAAAGAGAAGTGCCCCTGGGAGAATGTTATTACAAGAACTCAGAGCTGGATAGACCAACCAGCGGGTAAAAATGGACCAACAGATGGATTCATGGATAAAGCGGTGGCCGAGTGGTCTAGTTTTGGGTCGAATGTTTCTGGCCTTAAAACGGAGTTGGAGAACCGCCATAGGTTAAAATAGAGGGCAGCACCCCGTTCGGGAGTGAATTTGTTGAAAGATGATAGTAAATAAACGACTGTAGATACCGATGCTTTATTCAGAAAAATTGCGACGCCACTCAACGCGCACCTTTTTCTCTCATGCCAGTTCGAGTCACTCGCATCAAAGGTTCACTTCTTGATTTGTGCATGTCATCAAGACATCGGATTCACTGACCTTGCTAATCTTCTCAGTGTCGTTTCAAGTGCCAACTGGTCGAGGAAAGGCATGGGAGGTGGGGTGAAAGTCATTTGGCCGGTCGCAAGATTGTTTTTTTTTCGTCCGACGCCTTCGTGGCTTCCGCCAGGTCGTTCAACATGTTTAAGAGCATGTTGCAAAGGCCGTTGCTGTAGTGGCCGCAAAAGTAAACTGGTGGAGGACCGATACATAGTCCTATGCACTGTCACGCTCATCCAGGAAACAAGGCAAGACACCACAAAAACAAAAGAAAACAAAAAACACAAGAACAAACAAAAAACACAAACCACACCAAAACAACACAAAACACAGAGCAGTGACGTGACAGTTCCAGTTTATGAGTGAGAAGATCAATGGAGGTGATAGCTTAGTATCATCTCGTTACATGCAAAATGACATCTTTTGTGCCATGTTGACGCAAGCCCATACAAACACAAAACAAACAAACCCGCCACAAAACACATTGGGCCTCTTCAGAGGGTGTGGGAAGCAACAAAAGCTCAATGCGGAAACCAGGGATCCCCCCAGCCAGGATCCCCGAGATCACAAAGAGCAGCCTTCACGGCATGACATTCACCCTGACACTTTGAAGCAAACACCGACAAAGCCGGGTCGCAATGAAAGTGGTGAGACAAACTACCGCAGTAAAACAGGAGAGTGAAACAGATCTAGTGTGGGAAAGTCGGCAATGGCTACGGCACTCACGGCACCCTCAGAGTCCGCTCAGTTGATCTTTTCCTAGCATTAGCATCAGCAGGATTGCGGTTTGCGGGGAGTGTCACCTCCCTAGTGCTCCTGCCAGTAGTCTTCATGGGATGGGAGATTGTGCTCGTCATCAGTGCGTGGTGATATCTGCGCATTGAGTTGGCTCCTCTGGCTGTATGATGAAGCTGCAGTATGGCTTTCTGCGCTTGGGTTACTTCGTAACTGGCAGATATTGTACAACTATCCATTATATAGCAAATCTGACGGAGTTGGCGTATGGCCGCCTCAAGGTCATTGACCCTCTGGGATGGGATGTTTTGTATGCCTTGAAGCTTCTGGCGTGCCTTCTCTAGAAGTTTGGTGGCATCATCGACTTCGCTGGTAGTGACCTGGCAGAGGGTCAGTTGGGCAATGGACTTTGCAAGGCGATGGACAGCAGCATCTTTGATAGGAGTCGGTCGTTCCATCCCAAAAGGCTAAGCTGTGTACAGGTTGTTCGGTAGACGTAGGGCCTCTGAGCATTCAGTTAAATGGTCGAGGAAAGGCATGGGAGGTGGGGTGAAAGTCATTTGGCCGGTCGCAAGATTGTTTTTTTTTCCGTCCAACGCCGTATGGCTTCCGCCAGGTTGTTCAACATGTTTCCAAGCATGTTGCACATGAGATTAATTAGTTAATTCACGCGGGGGCCGAAGCTGTAGTGGCCGCAAAAGTAAACTGGTAGAGGACCGATACATGGTCCTATTCCCTTGTCACGTTATCAGAGAACAAGAACCGAAACACAAAGAACCAGAAGCAAAAACAACACCATGCCAATACTGGCCCAGTGGAAATAGCAGCAAAAGTCTTTGACACCTGCCATAGGCATATGGCAGCCATCCGAGAAATAAAACAGCTCACTGGAACCCTCAAATATCAAAAATATCCTACAGTACTATATCTAATCAAAATGGATAGTCTGTCAAGCAGTCCGTCGGTAATTGAATGGCAAATCTCTGACACGATATCTGATGAGCTGATTATGCCTGCTCGTATTGCCTTTGAAAATTTTGTTGGCAAAGAACTGCGACAAGGGCAATATCCAGGGGTCAGTGAAACCAGTACGTCGCCAAACGGCTGCTATAATTCTGACAAGTCAAAAGGAAGCGTGCCGCTCACTATCAAATATGAAAAGAACTCGTGCTTACAAAGAACCAAAATCCGTGAAGCAATTGAATCCTTACAGAAGGAAATCAACACAGCACAAGATACCCAGTTCCAGATCAAGGAAGGCATTGACTGGACTCGTTTACACAAACTGCGGGAGGCTGCTGTTTTCACTGTCATGTCCACTCGGCACTTAAGTGATCAAGAACGAAATGCTCTTGCGCTGGAGCTCATGTCCTTTAGAATTAAGTACTTCTTTCTATCTAAAGCTCATGTAATGCTGAAATTAGAAGGCATGGAAATCGAAATGCTCCGCAATTTATTGCATTGTTCAACAACGTACCTGCCCTTTGGGCAACGACAGCAATCGACACAATTTGTGCTCAGTCAAGTGACTGCCATTGGTAGCAACTGGTACCGTATTGAAGTAAGATATGCTCCAAAGGCAGTATGCCCTTTATACCACTTCAAATTGCAAGAAGTAGCATCATCCCACTCCTGGAAAATGATGTAGCAGTCATTGACTCAGATCTCGGCTTCGCACTTATTAATGCGTTTTCAGCCTCGAAATTTGAATTTCAAATAATTGTTAACGAAGACAATGTCAATGTCAATATGCTCACCTTTTGGATCCCTCATGAAGTTAAGCAGAATTTCCCATGTTCTCTCTCAGTCAAGGACAGAAGAGGAAACAGCATTGTTTTCACGATAGAACATTGTGGAAACATACTGCCACAAACTGGTGCACCGGGTGAACCACCCAGGCACGAAACCAAAGGAGAGCATTGGCGCAGAATTGGCGAAAAGTGTAATCCAAGCTTCAAAAACAGACTCACGGTCATCGCCCCTGTCAGCACCCAGAGTGCTTCACAGAAGCGACGGTTCGGACTTCTTAAGGACTCAGCAGTTGACTTGCAAACTCAACAGGTATCATACACGTATTCTGAAGAGACCTACCCGTGGATCCTCTTCCTTGAATTTATACCTGAAAGAGATACACTAGATACTTTTTTGACACATTTCAGTCATTTTGAATCAGTGAATAGTGCGAAGGGAGACTTCTGCAAGCAAAACTTCCTTAGGTTTGAGCAAGTGTCAAAATTTACCAGAATTATGATGTTTGAAATACCGTCAGGGAAGCAATGTCAAATCAACCGAGTTGATGGCCTTGAAAGCTCGTTATACCTCACTAAGGTCGATGCTCTACAAATATATCCTTTCAAAGCTTGTTATCTTGTCATGCTAGTGCCTCCCCACTTTGACTTCAGTGCCATGCTAACTGCTGATACCAAAGTTGAAGCTATTGCTGCATGGAAATTTAGTACATTCAACAACAGTGGTACCAATAGAAAAACTACCACGGTGCATTCTATAAGCTCCACACAGCACCAGTCGCTTACGAAGGACAAACGAACTGACCATTGTGCTAAACCGCCTAGGACCCCGTCTGTCCCTCCCAGCAGCAAGAAGGAAATCGATCAGCTTCCGGCCTACGCAGCGTTAGGTACCACCCCCCCGCCAACTCCGCCCTCCCAACATGTCAACCCCTATCAAAACAGTCCCCCCCTCACTGACGCTGTCGCTGGAGCAAGCGTTCATGATACTGTGAAGTCAAATGCAGAGCGGTTAAGCAGTCAAGGTGAACTCAAAGGTGCTCAGCGCACTTGTAAAGTTCCAGAAGAGCACTTAGCACCTGGTGATGCACGCACTGACCCCCCTACTGTCAGCCCAACCATCCCATGGACTAACCTACCTGCTAGTCACCCAGCTGGCACCAGTGAGCAACCAATCACTGACATGGTTGTTGATCAAGACCATCATGGAGACAATACACGCGAAATAGAGGAGAAAGATAAAGAAATGCTACTTCCCCAACCTGTACATCTCTCCACCCCCCTCAAAAAACCTCCTACATGTGAAGGAGAAGCTCTTAGCAGTCAGAAAACTAGCTTACAAGAGCACAAATCTACTTGTGGAGAAGAGAAAGGTGGGGTTGTAAGCAAAGGCAGACTGTCTAACGAGCTTTCTGACCCTATTATCACTCCGTCCTCCCTACCCGGTGTCTCCTCTCCCTTACAAGATGACAATGTGAAAACTGATAACAGTGACCCCATTGAGCTCACACCTCCAAGTCAATGCCAGCCTCCAGATACTGCCTCTAAGGCCCCTATTGGAAATGATTGCTTACCAGAAAGGCAGCCACTGCTACCTGATGACTCTTTTGTCGTTGAAATCGTTAAAGATCCCCCTGGCATCGCAGCCCCTGTGAAGACCAAGTCGTCCCAGGCTTCCTCCTTACATCAAGGAGAAGCATTGCCCCCTATCCAGGCAGCCCTTAAAAGAAGTTCTGTCCTCCCGGCTAATGACAAAACGCGTGTGTGCATTGATATCGCTGGGGAAGATGACAACACCGAGAAAATTGACCTCACCCAGCCATCCTTTGAACGTGAGACTCAAAGTCAGTCCCTGCAACTTCAATTTGCCTCTCTTTCTCCGTTCGCTGAATCTAGCCGAAAATGGTTCCCTACTCTCGATGCTACCATTATTGCAGCCCTAGCTAACAAAGCCCAAGACATTGCGCTCCACTGTGGTCACATGTCTAGCATGAATATTGCATTGTATCTCCTATCAAGAGGGCCTTGGATCCCAACACATGTTAGTATACATGTTCGACAGGCAGCCCTTGCAGCAGTAGGTGTAGGGTGGAGCTGGGTCCATCAAGTACCCACTGCTTTTCCGTTTACATGTTTTGACGCCTGCCTGTCCTTAGCTACACTCAGTACCATTCCCCCTAACAGCACTACACAAAATGATGCTGTGTATGACCTGTATTCAATTGTATGCGCAAACCTTAGTCAGAGTACTCGTAGTTTTCTCTTCTCGAGATTTGTGTTACAATGTCAGGCGTGCTCACAGTCTAGCGCATTACCAATTGACACCTTCACAGCAACAATCAAGCCTAACACAAGTATCGATGAACTTTGTGACCTGTTAGTTCCAATCTGGAATACTGATGAATTGACAGAATGTCAAGCTTGTCCATGTCTAGACGCTGCCAAAGCCAAGTGGAAATGTGGCAAACTAGGCCCTTTGATCCTCGTTCGAATCAAAGCACCTCCAGGAGGTTCTTTTCCGAAGCTCGAGGAAGAACGATTCCCACTCGGGCACAAATTTATGTTCCAAGAAAGAGAGTACGAAATCCAGTGCCTCATAGCCACCACTAGGCTTGACTTTGACAGCCAGCTCATAGTCCTCCATACTAGTCAGCCTGGAATGATAAGTATGTACGACCATAACAATGGTATACGAGTTGTGGACAGCAAGCTTGTCAGCGGGAAGCTCCTCATCAGTGGGCTTGTCATACTGCCAGTTAAATCACCCAAAGCAATCCTAATGACAAAGCAACTTTCTGAAGCAGCAGGAGGTGGTGAAGTTGCGCAGTATCGCAGAAGACAACTAAAGGTTGTCAAAGGCTTTCTCAAATCGCCTCGGAAGCAAACAAGAGCACGAACCTCGCAGCTCTCTCACCCTTCATGCAAGCACAATGCTAAAACCAAGTCGAGCAAGAAGAAGGCGAAAGCGACAAGACATGGACCCCCTAAAGATGGCAAGAATGAGGGTATTGTTGAAGAGATCGACCCTGAAGGATTACCTAGGATCATCGCACATGGAACGCTGGCCAACATTGGTGTTATCTCGATGTTTGATGGAGTTGGATCTGTCTATCATATCATTAAGAAAAAACTAGGTAAACCCCCTACTATTTTCATCGCTGCAGAAATTGATCCTGTCCTACGTCGGCTTGTCGCTGCTGAAATAGGACTGCGCGAAGACCAACAGTGGGGATATACGATTGAAGGGGTAGCTACCATCTACGTTAAAGATGTCTGGGAGCTAGTTGCCCGTGACTCTCTGATCCTTCGTCAAGCCAAGGCAATGCACCCTACAATCAAGTGGATTGTTGTCGCAGGATCTCCCTGTCAAGATCTCACTTATGCAGGCTATCTAAACGGATTGCTTGGGCTGACAGGTCAGCGGAGTATGCTCTTCTTTGTAGTTTACCTTGTTATTCTGCACCTTCAGAAGCTGTTTGGAACTGAATCGATTCGATACTTAACAGAGAATGCTGGAAGCATGCAAATTGTACAAACTGACCGCAAACCTAAAGCTATGCAGCGCCTTGAGCAGTCTGAACACTTTCAAATGTTTCTATACTGTCTTGGACTCCCTAGTAAGCAACCAACCAACCGGTGGGTTTGGGACACCAGTCCCTACTATGGTATCCAGCGAAAAAGGGTATTTCTACGGAGTCACATGGACACAGAGGAACTCACTATTGTTCCACTCACGTTTCTCGACGAATGGGGCCCATTAGTGACTCTGAAAGGCGAAAACTTACCATTGGCTCCATTACTCCGAACAAGAGGACTGTCAAGCAGTGGAATCTTGAAGCTCTCCTGGACAGGCTACCAACCCAGTGCACTTCTATGGGATTATTCCTTTTTTGGAGGGAGGAAATCTTTCATGTTATTAACCCAAATGGCTGAGAGAGACAGAGTCCCAAACCTGCCATGGGCAAGCTTCATTCCTGCTCACTTTCTCCCTATTTGGAAAAGTTTCCTTATCACTCTTCAAACAGACAGAGCGACTACATCCAAAAAAGACGAACTCATCTTATATAAGAACAAACTCGGAAATATGATGAGATGAAGATGATGATGCTTCCAAGTGACGTCGTTGCATCATCTGTTTTGATATTCGTACCCGGCCGTATATTTGACGAGAAGTATATATAAGGTTCTATACATATATATAAACGTAAAACGGAATCGTTCCGTCGATACGCCTTCGTCGCAAAAATAAAACGTCCTCGCAAAATTAAAAATTGACATCACATGGCAAAATTTGACAACGGACAGCTGTGCACACGATTCGGAATCAGCAACTTTTCTTTCGCTCTCTGAAAGTCTGGGGCGGTCGCAAAATTTGTTGCGTCTGAACATGTTTTTGGCAGTTGTAGGAATCTGCCTATGGTGTGTGAATCTCACTTAGTGAGTTGTCGCCACATGGTTGCTCAGTTTGTGTCCCCCCCCCCATAGGGTTTGGGAGGGTGGGCCGAAAAATATGGAATGTAGAAGAAAAGGTTTTTTAACCCTCCCTACCACACCCTTGATATGTAAAATGTCACACGAATGTAGATTCAGATGTGTTACCAAGGGAATTTGTGGATTTGTTTGGTTTAAAAAGATGTTGGAAATTTGTTTCAACAAGCAACGCATGTTGACGCAAGCCGAGATTTGGAGTTTAGATCTACTTCCGAGTTGCAAAAGTTTGATGGAAACTTTTGCACTGTTCTTTTAAAGATAGTGCTCTCACTTCGTGACAGCACTCATCTTATATAAGAACAAACTCAGAAATATGATGAGATGAAGATGATGATGCTTCCAAGTGACGTCGTTGCATCATCTGTTTTGATATTCGTACCCGGCCGTATATTTGACGAGAAGTATATATAAGGTTCTATACATATATATAAACGTAAAACGGAATCGTTCCGTCGATACGCCTTCGTCGCAAAAATAAAACGTCCTCGCAAAATTAAAAATTGACATCACATGGCAAAATTTGACAACGGACAGCTGTGCACACGATTCGGAATCAGCAACTTTTCTTTCGCTCTCTGAAAGTCTGGGGCGGTCGCAAAATTTGTTGCGTCTGAGCATGTTTTTGGCAGTTGTAGGAATCTGCCTATGGTGTGTAAATCTCACTTAGTGAGTTGTCGCCACATGGTTGCTCAGTTTGTGTCCCCAGGTGTTGAAGAGCAACTTGGTATGGAGATCGATGCAAGTCAAGGACCAGCTGTTCCAGGTGGCCAGAAGCATCTAGAACTCCACCGTCATCAAGGTTGTATTGGCGTAGTGCGACTTCCAATTTTCCACGGGATGGAAGGTCAGCCGGATTGGAAAAGGAACAAACGCGCTCCGTCCAGGAGAAGCTAGGCCATTTAATCTCCAAGTCTGCCAGAATGCGTGCTAAAACTTTCATGGAAACTGACGGGCTGTTTGATTTGATGGCACTAACTCTCGCGGCTTCATTGTCAATCCATTCGATGACTCGACGTCCATGCAAGAGTTTACGAAGGCACCATCGGACTGATACCAGAGCCCACATTTCAACTTGGGAAATGATCTGTTCTCCTGCAACCTTCGTCCAAAGTTTGACCAAAGACTCTGGGACCTTGATCACGTAGGCTAATCTCATGGGGCCATCAACTACTACCGCTCCAGCTGTTGCAACCCCATTTTCATACGCACCATCAGTGAAAATCAAGACAGGCCGTGTAGTCACTGTAAGGGAATGTTCGCGAGGTCGCTGGCTTTGCAACATGGTTCTAGCATATGCGCACAGAGCAACCAGTTCGTCAGCATGTGCAACTCTATGACCTTCGGTGAAAGGCATGAATGCAGAAACAAGGTGTTTGAGTCCACGACCCATGTAGAAACTTACAGCAAAGTTTAAGAGCCCCTGAATTTCACTGGCTTTGGCTGGGCTTGTGGATCGCGTCTGCTCGATGTCCGCTAACATACTGCAAATCTTGTCAATGCGGGAAGCCTTGTTCATTATTGTGAGAACCCCTCGAGGCATGCGGCGAAGGTCAAAGGTGACCCCCAAAAGATCAAACGCCGCAGCGAATCCCAG
This sequence comes from Cladocopium goreaui, assembly GCA_947184155.2. NCBI lineage: Eukaryota > Dinophyceae > Suessiales > Symbiodiniaceae > Cladocopium > Cladocopium goreaui. The sequence continues at coordinate 36,370 of CAMXCT020001839.1, forward strand.
GGCTTTGTCGCCTTCTTTCGCATGTTCCCATCCAAGCAGATCCAAGATCGCACTGAAAGCAAGTGTTAAAACCTTGCACCCTTCGGTGCGTTCTATCGTAGGAAAGTCATCGAAGTAGTGAGAAGTGATGCAGTGAAGGGTTTTCGAAACGATGAACCAAATGGCTTGTGAAACTCGAACAAAACCATAGACACTACCAGTGCAACCAAAGGGGAGTGAAATGCTCTTGTAAAAACGCCAAACCCCTTTTACGGGGAATCCAACAATCGCATGCACTTGATGCTCTGGCAGGACTGCAAGTTGTTTGTAGGCCTTGCTCAAGTCAAACGTCTTACCCATCCATTCCAAAGACTGCGCATCCAGCTGAGAAGATGTACGCATGATTTCAAATGCCATGGACGCCGCATAATCTACGTCCTGCAACTGCAACTTAATGGTGGATGAGTAGGCTGCGTTAACCGAACCTTGCTTGGCATCATCAATGACACGCACCTTGTTGTTGGAACCTTGGAAAAGAACGAACCTAGGATTGAGTGTCCAATCCTCTGAGCCGACGAGCACTGTCATTTCATCCTCGGTATAGGGACCCTGCAAGAAACCTCTGCTAACCTCAGACGCCGTGGCTTCTACCAAAGCCTCTTCTTCAGGAACGCCAAGACTTCGAGCGCTCATCATGATGGCCCGGCGACGCCACTTGGCTGACTCGCGGAGTTCGCCCTCAGTCATGCTAGCTGGAACCAATTGCTTCAAGTAACCATTCGGCGCATCTTGAAGCCCTACGAGGGGAACCCCATATTTCAAAAGGTTCACCACATCCAGGTCCCAATATTCCAAGCTCGATAGGAGGCGCTCAAAAAGCATGATGTTCTTTGTCTGAACACATTTTCTCACGTCGGGGTGCATTGAGGCTTTCAATTCACCCTCTTCTGTTCTCAGCTCGTCAACCAGTTTCCGGGTCTTGAAAACGGCAGCCAATCTCTCTTTGGCCAGCTTGGTTGGGCAACTGCCGACAACTTTGTGGATGGCATCGACCGTGATTGGGTGTAACACGGAGTCGTGGTCCATTGGATGTTTAACCTCTGATGCTTTCTGCAAAAATTCCTCTGGAGTATGCCAAACACCATATTTGAAAGTTGTTCTGGGCCGCTTTGTGGTGTGCTCCTCAGGCTGCTCAGTGTTATCTGCCCCATGTGTGATTGGAGCAGCTAGTAATTTGTACGCTTCGTCCGAAGAGGGCGTGTCCAGGTAAACAAATGTTTTGTATTCTGGAATCAGAGGCGGGTGTCGAACTGTTTGCTGCCCCAGGTTGAGTTTCAGCAAGTCCTTGAGTCGCTGTTGTACTGTGGGCTCAACACCCATTGAGCGAGCCTGCTGCAAAATGCAGCTGGCCATTCTCTGGCACAACAATGGTGGGTACTCAGCTTCAGCCGCAGTTGGAAAAGCAATGCCATGTTCAGTTCGAAACGGTTGCCAAGAAGAATGCGCATGATCTTTCGTGCAGCTTGCCTCCAGTGACGTAAACAAACCAGGTGTCGAAAGCAATTTGGTTCTTTTATCTCTGGTGCTTCCATGCGCACATGCATCGAAATAAACGCTTTCCAAGTTTGCAAACCATGAAATGAAGCATGAATCCTGTGTCTCTTTGACCAACATTGCAAGTAAAGCCCATAGCCATGAACGTGCAGGATTTTCAATAGAAAGCAAACATCCTATCGTCATGCAGACCCACAACAAGCGAATGGCACACCGATACAGCTTGTTAGCAGATTCAACCTTAGCTTGATCAGCTGTTCGAAGGTTGGGAAGGCCCAGGAGGTGGTTGGAGTCTCGCAACGGCGGTGGGCCCATGTGACCGCCAAATTTCGCTGGCATTGGTTTTTCTCTTGCTCTTGAGCATGTCCCACATGGCAAGCCCATATGGACGTGACACGGTCTGCAATGGTGCAACATTTGTTCCAAGAGCCGCACCTGATCTGAATTCGAAACATCTAAAGTGAAAACCCTGACCTTGGCAGCATGACGATTTGCAGCATGATCAATCGGGTAAACTTGAAAGCCCAGACGCCTTAATGCGTCAGACAATCCTGCTGATCCACAACAAATTTCAAAGGTTGTGGCTTCCATTGTGAAACTTTTGCCGTTGGGGCTTGGCGCGAGTCAGTGAGCGCATTCATTGCCCGGGTGCAGCTTATGACAATTTTTCTTCCAACACATATGATATCCTACCATGCATCGCTTGCCCGGCTTGACCTTGGCCGTGCATTTTCCGATCTGCCATCGCTTGCAAAGTTGTTTGCCATCAACGTACATCTCGCAATCATCGGGAACGGCAATGCCTGGTTTGCCCTTTCCCTTTGCTGACTTGCCTTTTCCATCAGATTGCTGGAAGTTTTTGCCCTTTCCCTTTGATGCAGATGGCTGATGTTGATCGTTCTTGTATCCACCATGATTGTGCAAAGGATTCAAATGTTGGAGAACTTCCGGGTGCTCCGCAAACTTGGTAAAGGAAACATCGAATGGTTTGTCTGCACCAGTTTTTGGATGCAAGTTGCCACGTGTATCATTCGAAACCTTCACCCAAAGCGCCTTGTCAGCATTGATGGCCTGCTCAACGCTGATGTGCCTATAGTTGGCAAGTGGTGCCTCGTTCATTTTCTCAAACAACTTCTGAGTCCACAAGTCTAGTACAGAGAATTAAGCAATGCCCGACAGATCGTATGCTAAAGATCTCCTGGGGAAAGCGTGGCGCAACTTGTGTTCACCCGTAACGTTCACATCATCTAGCCTTTGCTTCTTGCTGAGTCTCAGGCCACCTGTGTTGTCCAAGGCAAGTGCTGTGTCAACCTTGGAGTGCAGAGCTTCATCTTGCCGTGAGGAGCACTTCTGCAAATCAATGTACGTCACCACATTGTCCTCCAGCTGTTGACAAACCTTGTCAATCAGTGAGTGCGAAGGCTCGCACTGAGGTGTAAAGCTGATGCCTGTTAAGCGATTCTTCTGTTGATTGATTCTGTCCATCTTCTCAGCTAGGGGTAGTATACGTGCTTCGCTTGACTCTGATCTATCTGCTCGCGACTTCAAGTCCTCCAGTGAAAGTGCATGGGCCTCAAAGAAAAGCCTGCGAAATCTCGTGGTTGATGCCGCATCTGGCGCGGCCCCCAAAGCTGTTGCTAAGAAGGTTGTCAAGGCAGCATCATCTGACTGGCCAGGCTGAAACGTGCAGCAGTATGCATAAGTTGCGTAACTGTTGATACCACTAGCTTCCAAAGAATCGACATCCGCTTGTGCAATTCCCAGTTCAACTGCACGGTTTTGAAATGCGACCTTTGAATCAATCGCCATCTTCCATCAGGAACGGCAGGTATGCAAGGTTCAAAAGGTCACCCTAGAAAGTCCCATCTTTGTATGTCAAAAGGTTGTTATGGTCCTATCCAAAACAAAACCAACACAGTGTTAACGTGGGAACATGGAGGAGCTTGCATGATGTTTCATGTGATCCGGTCATGCACCTGGTGCTTAGAGCCAGCGCAAGGTGCATTCACATGGATTGAGTTGAGCCATCTGGTTCAGGCAGCCTCTGCCGCATGATAACATGCTAGGCATTGGGTTACCCAAATGAGGAAATGATGCACTCATGACTCAAACGCGATACACTAGCAGCTTGCTCAAGGTGTGATGCGGTCAATGAACTCACGAATCTCGTTGTGACAAAATTCTTAAAAACTTTCAGTGCACAATCTTCCATTGCCTTCAAACAGCAACATGTGAGTGGGATAAAAACTGACTGGATTTTTGCGGCTGATGTCGGGCTCGAAACATCAGGTCCCCTCACGTGGGATCGTGACAATCCTAAGTGTACCTCCACTAGCCTTGTCCGTGGCCAGCAGCTCTGTAGGAGTGCGAACAATTGGCACATATCACCGCCTCTGTCGCATTCAGATCTTCACGTGATGCCTTTCTAAAAGAGGCCGATGGGTGTCTACCACACCAAAACTTCTCATCCTCTGAGACAAGCAGATGAATCACCTGTGAATTGGTATTGATCAGGCACAGATCGGCCTCCATGTTGTCTGCATCCAGCCTTTTGAAATGGGGTTTTTGTGATACACTGTCGTGTTCTCCATCCGATGATGCAACTGAGGACGCGTCCGAATCTGATGATGATTCACTGCTGTCATCAGTGCTCTCATTCTCCAAAATCGCATTGTATGCCAACTGGAAAAGCCGATTCACTCTTGTCGCATCAGGGTCAAATTGACCACTTCTGATCTTGGCAAACATCTGGTTCAGTTTGTGGCACAGCTTGATTTGGTTGTCTCTTGAATAAATCATAGAGGACCGATATAAGGAGTGCACATGATGACCCAAAGCAAGTTGCTCATCTGCCGTGAAAATTGTACTCTTGGCCGCCCAACTAAGTAAGGTGGCCTTGAGGCCGTGCACTGTCAGCTTGACCGCACGCTCAGGTCCGACATGCGGTTCAAGAAGCTCACGCAGCCAGCCCGTCGCTTCAGCAGTCGACATCCTTGAATCCACCCAGCAGTGAGCACTCTCGGACCAGGAGTTCAAAAAATGATTCCAGCTTTCTGCCTGGGATTCCTGTCTGGCTTCAACCCAGCTGTGACCCCAACAATCATCTATTGTAATCCTTCCCAGGGCTGTGAAAGGCAACAATTCCATTTGCTGCTCCTTCCCTCTGGAAGATTTGTGTTTCGATGTTAGAGCCTCCAGCAGGGAGATGTCACCAGCCATTGAAGCTTCCAATGCAACAACATACATTGAATCATGCCAACGTGCTGCAGCTGCGAAACTGAACAAAAGGTGTCCTGCAACCACCCTCCGATGAGATTCAGGGTCTTTCACGCATATGTGCTCAAGCTCTGAAACTTCACTGACTGTCAAGGTTTCTGCAGGCTTTCTGATTCTCTTTGTCATGAAAAAGGAATGCGCAGCCCCTATAACTCTAGCACTGAGAACATCTTGCAACCGCACCTGAGTGAAGCCCAACAAGTTGTCCGAAAACCTCAACGCTTCCACCAGTTGCGATGGGGTAGTAGAGCCTGCTCCAACATCCCTCAAATGACATACGTACTTGTACAGCATCATCTCGCTTTGAGAAAAAGGAGACCCTGCACATTGTGATTGAAGCCAACATGAAAACCTCCACAGTGAATTGCATCTTTTCAAAACTGTTCCAGTGGCTTTTGGTGCGAAGACATCCATGAATATCTGAGACAACTCATCGTCAGGACATAAGGTTCCTGCAAAACTTCTCAATGACTGACCTAAACGCGTGCAGTCCAAGTCCAGCAAAACCATCGTCTTGAACCTTGACAAAGCCAAATGCCTAAAGTCATCTTGCGATGCCACCAGTCTGGCCGCACGGATGCGTTGAACAGTTAACTCAGTCTGTTGAACTGGCTTTGGAATTGAGCTGCTGGACGATGAAGCAACAATATGGTCTGAGAGCCCAACCATGGTCATCTTGTTTTGACTCTGCAGTTTTTCCCAAGAAGGCTTCTGCTTCGAAAACAAACCAGCCAAAGGACCCATCTGCCATGGTTGTTTAATGTCGGCAATGACCTTGTGAACCTGTTTGGATGCCATTTCATCTGCAGTACGCTTGATGGACATGCTAACCGAAGACAATTGGTTTGAAGGTGCAGCTACTGACTTGGGTGTCGGACGCATGAAAATGGGCACCCGACGGTCTGAATCTTCAGGAGCTGACCCCCCTTCTGTAGCGGCAGCATCATCACAGTCATCCATTGGCAATTCGAAAAAGTCAAAAGAATCAACATCACCCACAGGCTCCCAGCCACTGTTCGATTGTTGACAACTCGATGGAGAGTGTTCTGAAACATCTGCATGCAACACTGGGGCGCCAGCGGCAGCGGCACTGCTTTGCCAACGCTCTCTGAACCCTTTGTATTCTACAACCATTACAGCAAAAGTTGTGATCTGACTAGTCCCAGCTATGGTAGTGACATCTATGTCTTGTGTGACGCCCTTCCAAAGTGCACCACTGATGACAGCCAGCCACACCACAGCCAAAACAGCAACCACCTGGCACAGGCTCCAGCTGTAGGTTCCCAACCTCTTGATCTTGGCCGTCGTGTTGGGCTTGTCCAGCCGGGGCCACAGGGACGCCGAGGCGGTGAGCAAGTTCTTGCAAAATCACAACCAGGAGAGAAATGATGCCGTAGTTTGACAAATTAGAAACTTGCTGTGCATCCATCTACCCCTGTATGCCGAAAAATATGGAATGTAGAAGAAAAGGTTTTTTAACCCTCCCTACCACACCCTTGATATGTAAAATGTCACACGAATGTAGATTCAGATGTGTTACCAAGGGAATTTGTGGATTTGTTTGGTTTAAAAAGATGTTGGAAATTTGTTTCAACAAGCAACGCATGTTGACGCAAGCCGAGATTTGGAGTTTAGATCTACTTCCGAGTTGCAAAAGTTTGATGGAAACTTTTGCACTGTTCTTTTAAAGATAGTGCTCTCACTTCGTGACAGCACTCATCGAACAACTAGCGCCTATCTTTCATAACCCAAATATTGTACTGCCAATGAGAATCCTGACGGTCCAAGAAGTACGCAAACTAGCAGGACTTGAGAATATCCTAACGACAGAGAGACATGGGCCTTCCCTTCTCACGGATAAAGTGATTCGAGACTTTTGTGGAAATAGTTTTCATCCATCTCTCATCAGTGCGGCCCTCGGTACCGATGATCAATTTCAACAGTGGGTTGAGGGAAACAATGATGCGCAGCCGTGCCGTAAAGACCTACCGAGTATCCAAGAAGTTTATTCAAAATACCAAGACCTGCTGAAGCTGGTATTGGAACAAGCAGCCGCTCGAGGAGTTCAACTCAGAGCTGACAAAGTGGATTTTGAAGCGAAATGGCGGCACTACTCTCTTAATGATAGTGTCGAATCAGCTCGCCCCCCAGTAGTGCACCAGCCGACGGTCTTTGCGTTTCTACAAGGATCCAAACCTCCAAAGTGTCACGGAACCCACAGTGAGAACGGCCCCCCCTTTGGTGATCAAGAGTTGAGCAACATCATGACCCAAACTAGGATTGATTGGGTGCGAGAGTCGTCAAGCACATATGAGAATGTTCCCCTATCAGCATACATGATGAACTTGGCTGTTAAAAATGGTATTGGATTTCATTCTGAAGCTCAAGAGATCAAAGCTAAGCATATTGGACTGTTGAAAGAATATACTGATGCTGAACAACTTACTGCTATCAAACAACTTTTTGTTGTTTTCCAGATTGCAACGCTTAGTGTAAAGCACCAATTTCCCTACGGTTTTATCATTTGGGCACCGAAAATTATGCAACCTCCCCTTATCTATGTTGGGGTGCAGCGACCTCGCCTGTTATTCCTGTTGCTTTCTCATGAGCCTGATCAACCGTTTCGCTTTGGAACGGTCGCCTTTGACTATCATCAAAGTAAAGATCTTCTTATTCATGCCAACATGCCAAAGATATTTGCTGATGTGGTGCAAGTTTCCTATCATACATTTGCGACTTACCCGATACTTGCTCGAATTGATGATGGACAACACTATATACATCTGAGTGAATTTGCGGCTTTACAGTGCCCTTTCTGTGCTCTGTGTTACTTGCACACGCTTGGTGCCCCGCAGTGCTTTATGCACAATGCCTCGCCCGCTAGCACTGTCATTCATTTACTTGGTGGCCTTGATGGCACAGGCGGCTTAAGTATTATTGGTGTATTAGCACGAGATGTTAGTGGTGTCATCCCACAATGGATCGCCATACATGTGGTTGACAATCACCAAGTTCGAGCTATTGCAGACTCTGAGTCCTTTGTTGCGTACAAAGTTGCCACCCCTGTCGTATGGTCACCAATGTGGTATACGCAGTCATCGTCCATGCGACGAGTGCCCAGGCAACTTGGAACTCGACTCATCCAATCCCATACACTGGACCCATCAGGAGAATATCTTATCTCTGCAAGTACGGAGGAGTGGAGCAGGCTGCTTTTCGCACTTGGAGAAGCCCCAACGGAGGGAGCAAATTGAACTCTTTCACTCGAAATAATGATGATTCTGCGGAACCTGCCTGCTCCACTGCTCCGTACTATGCTCAAGATGCTCACGCGATGTGTCAAAACGACTTACCTATACGAAACAGGGACTCAATGCCCGCCATATCTATCAAAGATACGTGACCTATCAATATTGCCCAATATACTCCATGTCCGAACACCATGGTGGAAGCTAACCCTGCAACATGTTGCCGCACTTTTCCATCAGGGTGTTGATGATTTTTATCAGCAACTTATGTGTGACTCACGAACATTACCTTCTCTTGCAGTAGAAGAAATAGGAAGAGGCATTCTCGAATACCGAAAAGCTATCAGACAAGATCTTCCATTTAGGCTTAAACGATTACATGTGTGGAATGTATCAGGGTGGACACTTGCAACTAGAACGGGGGATGCCAAAATGCGACTCATTGAGCGACTGCTACGCACAGGCCCGGTTCTACTACAAGAAACCAGATGGCACGCTGAAACCCATCAGGTCTTGCACCATAATATACCAGGTATTCAAGTTGCACACACCCAAGGATTGTTAACAGAAAGAGGTGGAGTGTCGGGTGGTTCGGCAGCCCTAATCCCACCTGGGTGGAAACTTGACCGAACAGAAGTTGTCATACCAGGTCGCATTGTCCTTGCGGTAATCCAAGACAGATATTCTACCATCGGACTTTTGTCAGTGTATCTACATCCACAAACCAAGGTCGTTGAGCTGAAAGAATTAATCGCCTGGGTCAAGACCAGTAGAGTAGACTTTCCCCTATATATGGGGGGAGACTTTAACCAGGTGGATGCCAGTTGTCCGGACCTTTGGAATGAATTATTAGTCCACGCGCAAGTTCTCGACACGCATCCACAACTTCACACCTTTGAAAGCCCTAGTGGAAGTTCAGCACTTGATAGAGTACTATGTCCCACTGATTATATAGCTGCGGCCCAAATAGATGTGATGGTAGCAGCCAATAGGCGACATCACCTAAGTGGGCATTACCAACTCACCGCGACCTTTGTAGTTCGACCAAGAGTCAAAAATGACATGAAAGACCCAATCCATCAAACCATCCCAACTAACGTGTTTTGCCCTGGAAAGAACGAGGCTAACCCCTATATGGTTCCCAACGATCTACAAGAGCTGTTAAGAAGGATTCAAAGACTACCCCAAACAGATGAAGTTGAGTTTGTGTCCACCCTGTGGTCTTGGTGGCGACAACAACCTATTCCATCTGATCATCCTCGCATTCCCGAGCATGAACTTCTGCGGAAATTCCTTAAAATTCGAGCTGAAGTGTTACACGTACCTGCAAAACAATTCCATGCACTTCAGACTGCCACTTACCATATCTTTTCTTCTAACGTGGTTAGTGAGCTATATCCAGGAAAAAAAACTATTCGAAGTGATCTGTTGAAACAGATTTTTGATTTTCTAGATCAGATCACGATGACTCGGCAATATCCCGCTCTTGAGCAGGTGAATCAACAAGCCAGAGGTATCGGCAATAACATTACGTTTTGGAATCGGTTACGATCTATTTGCCCCAAGGGCGTCATCTATAATGGGCCGATCCTCAATCAGCAGGGAGAACAGTGCACCACTTCCCAGATGCTGGACGAAGCCATGCTGGACACACGGAACTTTTGGTTTGTTAAGCCTCAAGACTCTCTTCAAGAATGGGAACCCATTTTACGGGAATACCAAACTGCCTCGCCGTGGCCAAATATTGAACTCCCCCAGAAACAGGACTTTCTCCATACACTCCTGGGCGCTAAAGATTCAGCCCCTGGCCCGGATGGAATCCCCTACTCTGCATGGAGGCTCTCCCCTGAAGATAGCTACCCAGTCTTAGATCAGCTAATGATGAAAATGCTAGCAGGCCTGCGAGCTGCACCTGTACAGGTAGGGGTTTGGATACCCAAGGCAAAAGTAGGTCCGACTGCGGACTACTTCAGACCATTAGGAATGCCCAATACGTGTGACAGGCTTGTTGATGGCACCATTGCTGCTGTAGTCATGAAAGCAACTTGTGCATATATGCATCCTTCGCAAGTAGTCATGAATTGCTTTAAAGAACCGCAGCACGCAGTTCATGCCATACAAGCCTTACTGGACAGTAATACTCCCATGGCTGCGCTACTAGTTGATCTATCAAAGGCCTTTGAGCGGGTTAATCCCTATTGGATCTTACATATCCTGCGAATGCGCAAAGCCCCGACATGGGTATGTAATTATGCCAAATACATTTTATTTGGAAGGCTCATCCGCCATAAAGTTCAAGGCAGACTTCTGCCGCCTAGGGCTGTGCATGTGGGAGTAGACATGGGAAGGTCTTTCTCAGTGTTCCTGTTCTGTTTGGCAATGGACCCGATATATCACTATATGAATCGTATCCCCCGGGTCATTAGCGTTCAGGGATACATTGACGACAACACGATTGCAGGACCAGGGCATGACATTACCTGGGTAAGTAGAGTCCACAAGTGCTATCAATGTTGCTGGTCGGCAGGTTTTCAAATTGACCAGCATACTTGTTGGCAAGCTATTAGCTCTGACTGTCCCCCCTTTTCAGTCCAATCCCTTCCTGGGCGGATCGAAAGTGAAGTTATCCTCAGGCAGAAGACATACCCAACCGCACGAGCAGCGATCTTATCGGCTATCCTTTCACAAAAGACACTCATAATTGCACGAGCCGACAAGTGCATTGGGTTGACCCCTCGAGAAGCTTGCCGGATCCTCAACGGAACTGACTACACACCCATATGCTCGTTGCTGGCATTGGAGTGTAACTGTAGGTGCAAAACAGCTTTAGTAATCAACAGTCCGCTTCCAAGCTGGGTGCTCCGTCAGTTAGATCAGTCAGGCTTCGGAGCACACTGCATCCAAGGTGTTGCGACCTCACTCGGGCTATTACTGCTGGGGCGTGCCCAATTGTCTGATCGTGACTTATGGACAGTAACTACACATCCTACTACCCTGAAACAAATCAATCCTAAAGCTGCCGAAAAGTTTATACATCGGCTCAGGCTGTTTAGGCAGCCGATCCTCTCGGTTGTCTCTAAGAGCATTGCCTTCAATACGTTTGCACAGAGTGTTGTACTATATACTACATCCTATTTTGGTGCTGCCACGGAAGATCTTCAAATGCTACGGGCAGCAGCAACTGAACTCCTACTAGGACGTAGCTGGATTAGACACGACCTCCTTGCCTTCGTATTTCGATTGTGCAAAATTGCACCACTACTTGACCCTGGTGTAAGTATCCTTGTTTCTGCATTAGGGCTATTTTTGCGAAAAGGAGGAAAGGTTCATGAACTCTATGTTGAGAGTCCACCGGCAGTGAACAGACAAACACACGAAGTTAGAATACTATGGCAAGCGTGGGCACGTGTCGTTGGTGAAGATGTCCTAACAAGAGCTGTGTCAGGAAGTGGTACAATCAAACAACGAATAAATGCAGTCAAAAAATGTGTGCTTCATCACATGATGCAACTTGCGTCTCACTATGTTCGTAACAAAGTGCTAACAGCAGGATGGACAGGAGGAGTCAGCTGGGCATGGCTCAGTCATGCGTGCGAGGTCAACAAGCGATGGATTCCTAGTATTACTAGGTTCACCTTGCTACGCTGGGCAGTCAATGAGGATGATGATGAGTGGTTGGCACGCCGTGGCCAAAGCCGGCAAAAAAAATGTGCGCTCTGCGCAAACTTTGGCCGTGCATACCCACTCGGCGGCTATCAAACCGCAATTTGTGAAACCTGTATAGTAACCAAACAGTTAACGGCCTTTACGACAGACTCCCTTGTCAGACTGCTTGAGGCATCACACAGAGAACTCCCTATGCAAGAAGAATTGCCAGTAAGTGAAGACTGGGAAAAATGCGTCGCATGTACAAAGGGAGACAATACTGTAGGGCATTGGATTCGGTGGTGCGTAGTACCTATCAGTGCACTACGAAGCCTAACAGGAGATGATTCAATACTGTCGCTGGCCGAAGGGTCAAGGAAAAGCGTTAAGCACTTAGCAATAGCCTCACGAGTAGTACATCAATTCAGGTTGCTACTACGGGAAGCTGGTGCAATGAGACATCAAATCTCTGCTCCCCTTATCCCCATGAATACCTGGATTCATAACCTCGTGCAAAGAGTACAAACAGAGCTACCCCTGGACCTTCGTATGCAGCATGTAAGGACACAATTGGTTTCCGCCCACTGTTCTGTTGATGACTCGCTACTCTGGTGCTGTGACAAACCCCCACTCCACATCTCGTGCGCCCTTGCACCAGCTCGGGTATGCATTACGCGTGAAGCAGTGAAAGCCAATCAACCGGTTGCGGTCGTCCCCTTAGGCTCTGAACCTCTACAATTAATTCAGCAAACTATCCAGTTTGGAACAGGAATTTCCCCCAATGTCTCGCTCTCCACTTTCCAGTGTGAGTGTGGTGACTATCATTGCCGTATTACGGCATTGCAGCCTATAGGCACCGATGAAGTGCTCAGCAGCTATCTTGAGTCTGACAAAACAACACTACTAGTACAATTTGACGGGTCCTGTCATGCTGATAGGGGAACAGGTGGAGCGGGCGCTGCTCTCTTAGAACTCCAACGGGAAGGATTAACGCTGCTCAAATGGAGGGCTGTTGCATTGCCTAGTTGCCCAGACAATATCTTTGCTGAGGCGGTGTCAGCAAATCTCGCAACAGACCTTTTGTGTGAGGAAATGGCACACAGAAGCTACGCAGTCGACCAGGCCTATCTACAAGGGGACATCCTCCCCATCGTTAAGCACTTAGCCTTTGCAGGACGCTTTCGTAGGATAGACCTACAGCCTATTATACAGCAAATTCGCCGGAAACAATCGAGGTTTTTTGACTATGGAAAATGGGTATACCGTCCAAGAGAAGCCAATATACTCGCAGACTATCTTGCTGGAGTGGCTAGCAGAGCGGCCCAGGCCTTCCCAGCTCATGTAAGCGAGCCTACAGAAATCGTGGTTGAAGCACCCTATCACTTGGCTATGCAATCTGGAGCCGTTGTACTGGAAGAGAGGCCTCTAGGTGTTACGATCCTACTACTTACCGAGGTCCCGAATATAAGTATAGAATTGGTAAATAAATTTATTGTGCAAGCTGCAAACCAGCAATATCTCAAAGAGGTGGAGGCCTATCTAGCGGGCACTGCCAATCTCACGAAACCCCGAGTAGTAGAGTATACTGCGTCTGCAACAGACTGTCTGGGCCGACTGTACGGTAGAGGTCCCTGTGCTCAAAGACTACCACGAAAGGTGCGATTACTTCTATTTGGAAATACGCACCAGGAAGTGGACATGATCGGCGCATTCTATGAAATCATGAGACGACTCCTTCGCAGCAGCCACCTCCCACATATAGTAGATCTTAGAGCAATACTTACTGATCTGCTAGGGTTGGTATCGTTGAATCAGCGGTCTGCTATTGTTAAGCGACATCCACTAATTGTAATGAATGCAGGGGCAAGAGAAGCGTGTGCCAAAATAGAAAGGGAACACCATATCACATGTCCTCCAGCTTTATATCATCTCAGCTTTCAAATTGAATCAGCAACACAAGCGCTTGTTAATGACCACCTGCCCTTAAGGAGGCCACAATATGTTGCTCATGTCAGAGGTGCTGCTTTTCGAACTCTTGAATGGTATGAAGAACACATTATGATCTCTTACTACAAGGAGCTAACGAGAAGGTGTCACGTAACATCAGCAATTTGGCTCCATGACGGACTCTGGCTCCCAAAAGAAATCTCTCCACATTTAATTTATGAAGCAGAACGGGCAATGCTCCATCAATTACAGCTCGATTCATGCGATCCCCCCCTTTTCAGTTTACGTGAACTTGCCGCAGATGCTCAGGCTCTTATACAGACTCTCGATGATGTTAACGTGACCAGAAATCCCTCCCCCCTCCCACGTACCGAAAGGAAAAGAAGCATCGAAAGTGGACTTTTCGGGACGCGACCCATTCGGTGGAACACACAAGCACCAACATCAGGCTATGATACCTTTACAGAACGCATGGCCAAACGGCGTAGAGCAACCTAAATACCTATCCTCGGTACTGTAGCCTAATGGCACTTACGCTTGGATGATCTTTAATTTTTAGTCAAGCGTATGGTGATTCCATCCCTTCCTAGAGAGACGCCTCCATTGACTACGCTAGTCAAAGTATCACCTTACAGCTAGTAGCCATGACGATTGACCCGTAGCACCTATCTGCCTCCACCCACTCTAAGCCACGGAAACTTTCCATCCAAATAAGTATGACGAGCGCTGTAGAATCCGAGCCTATTCTTTACTTCCTTCTCTTGGAACACCTTTCTCTGTGTTACTGCTATGAGGGAAGGCGTAATATTGGGACTCATGAGCCGTTTTACTGCTCACAGGTAGTCAATCCTATACTCCCTATCTCTGCCAATGTGCACGGAGACCGAGAGACCTAGACAGAAACCATTGCCATGCTCAGCGAACCCGTTATCCCATCAAGTCGCTCAGCTGCGAAATGGCCTGGTTAAGGCAACTGCCAATGCGAGCCTAGTCTGCCCGGGAACGGAGGATGCTGTCACTCAATTGAGAGTGGCCCTAGGGGCGCTAGAGGAAGCGCTAGTACTCCTGGCAAACCATGAAAGGAATCACGGAGTCCCAAAACTAGAATCGAGTGAAGAACAGACTGACCGGAAAGCTTTAACTGCCATAGATCGAGCAAGAATCTTTCAGAGATGGGAGGCAAGTCGTACGCAAGAGAAGCACGGCAGGCAACAGAGTCAGAGTTCTGTGAAGCGAAAATTCGAGGAATGAGCGGACCTATTTACGCACATTGTATTTGTGCCACAAGACATTCATCAGCGCAGAGGGCAAAATGACTTATCAACTGATTTTGTTGTCTTTTCAATTGTGTTGCTACTCTTCTCTCTCTTTTTGATTTCGATACTAGGTAGCGAGGCTCTAATGGTACTCCACTTACTGCCTTCCTTCCTGTCGCTTCTCCTTGTCTATTTTCGTGTCGGTGCTTGCTTTGTTTTGATCTTGTCTGCTCTCCCTTGCTCCATGGGCTGCGATCCAACTATGTATTTGTTTGGCTGTACACATAGTCAAGAATTCTGTGCAGACTCCTTTTTTGGCTCCTCAGTGGCGGCATTATGAGGGAAATGACCCAACCTGTGAATATGTCAGTTACCTCATGAAATAGTGCAATTCCTGCCCACCATCGTCCACGGGTTGTAGTTTCTTCCCTAACTATGCAATAAGGTCAATTAGAAGTATATGTCGCTTTCCACCTCTAAGATAGCTCAGGGTACTTCTGTCCAAAGACGTGACAGGGGTCCCTCACACAAACAGGTACGTATTTTTTGGGAATTCAACTATCATACAGAGTTTCTCCCTCATATGAGCTGCGTCAGTTTGCTTCAAAAGAAGTTGCCCAAGTTCAGTGATCTTGTTGCCTGCCATGGCGTGCGCAACATCGGATGCATCAAGCTGTGACGAACGACTCCACCACATTAAACGTGTCATTAAGAAATACACGGCTTGCTGTACTTTGCTGGACAATTTACAGTCCGCCCACTATCATTTGCTCAAGGCAAAGCAACAGGCCAGGGAAGTATTCTGGGTCGACGTACCAATGCCAGAAAAGCTTGATGAGAACATCCAATCGCAAGTTGCTCTACTTCACATGATAGCAGACTACAAAGCTCACATCGTACGAGAAATGGAATATGCTCAAAATGAGCTTTTAGTCCCAGTGGTGTATCCCGATGGCATTGAGCTCAGTTCAAGTGTAGACGAAGAACTACATGATGTGAGAGAGAACTGCTTCCCGCGCTCACCTTAGCAGGGAGCATATAAAAGACGAGAAGTGCTAGTGCTATAATAGAAGCAAGATAACAGGGTGCCTATAAGCCCCCTGTACCCAATTTGCCTGAGCCATGATAGGATGGCTAGTCCCAACGTGTTTAGCCGCGCGCAGTGCAGTTTTGTGCAGCCACTAAAAAAACAAGATCACGTGTGTTTTCAGCTTGACTGTTAGGCTATATCAAAGCTTCCCATGCCGTCAGCTACTAGGTTTCCAATACTGGGTAACGAAATTCACACAGTCTCCATCGCACACGTAGTCTATCGGCTCAAACAGATTTCAGCAAATACAGCTTACCTAATGATGTGCTACTTCCATTGATGCTAACAATGTTGCCTGACATTACCATCAATAGTATATGTGATTTGCAGCTACCAAACCACGGTGCTTTTCCGACCAAAGACGTGTCGGGACTGCCCCTGGCAAGCGCCCCACTTGCGAAGCCATGTCGACTGCGCTCATGACATTTCTAAGGAACTACCATTGGAAAGGATATAACGTTGAAACCATTCAGAGCACCCCAAATATGTTGACGAATCTACATCGCGGCAAGTATCCTATCCATAGGCTATGTCACAATGTCAATAGAGAGTGCAGAGCATTCAACTTGATGGAAGTATGCACATGGCTCAATGGTGAAAAATGGAACATCCTATGGGCTGAGGATGAGTCATGGCTCCCGGAGGAGGCGACAGTAACGATGGGGGCTTCATTGCCCCATGGATTCCATAAGGTCCTTCCTCGGGAGTGTGATGAGGTTTACCTGCAGGCTTGGTTGAATATCGCAGGATACGGAGGTTTTTATCCCTTTGCAGCAGAGGTGCGACACAACGGATATGCATGCTGGGCCAACTCCAGACGATTTGCAATAGTTGCAAAGAGTGCCCAACAATGTGCGATTATTGCAGAAATTATGCATGCTTACAATATACTAGGCAATCGCATTGAAACACTGCAGCCAACCTTGGAAGGAATCGCACTGAGTGAACAATCACGAATCAACAGTGCTGTCCATGAAGATGATAGACCTTGCTTTGATTTTCGGCTCACGCAAGAGTGCCAAAACGCAATAGCAGGCCTTTTTCCTACTC
Source organism: Cladocopium goreaui (assembly GCA_947184155.2). NCBI lineage: Eukaryota > Dinophyceae > Suessiales > Symbiodiniaceae > Cladocopium > Cladocopium goreaui. The sequence continues at coordinate 53,415 of CAMXCT020001839.1, forward strand.
ATGAAGAGGAAGCGGATAGGATCTTCCAACTCAGTGAAGGCATCCAAGTGCTGCAAATGCAACATAATGATCTTGTCCAAGAAGCCAACCGAGCACTTTATCGACTACAGCAAAATTGGTATGCTCTAAGTGAAGCGTATGCAACCATTTTCAATGACCTGTGAGGCACAATGAGTTAGCAGAAGTCCAGCGAAGTTGATCGTCGGGCAATCGAAAGAGGGGCTCCTTGGGCAGCTTTTCATGCGGTGATTCTCGCACGTCTTGTAAATAATTTTATGTGAACTGAACCACATGCTTACCTATTAGGGGCCAGCGATCCTCCTATTGACAGTGCCGGCGGTGACTGCAGTGTGAACATGCTCTCCTGTTGGCTCACAGGTATTTCATCCCACCTAAGCTGGCATGCCGAACAAGCAATATCTATTGCATACCCACTAGCAAGATAGATGACATTTCTACAAGGGCGAGTGTACGTGATGTTCAAGGAAGGGCTTAGGATGACCCCCAACCTGTACTTAACTTGTCTGTTCTTGCTTTCTTGTATTAATTCGTACACTATGGGTAACTCACTCAGTGTCCTAGGCTCTTCTCTAGTTCAAGGGTGTGAAGACTAGATGTGAGCGTAGTTCAGTGACAACGGGATAGGAACTTGAATCCATCCTCTCCATCACACAGGCTGAGGTACCCCAGCGAGACAGTCATAATAGTGTCACAACCGACATGTACCAAATTTTGACATGTCCTGACCTGACGTACCCCCACCATGATGGTCATGTTGTCTTTCCGACCAAAGACGTGTCGGGATTGCAACTGACCCACAACAACATCCACCAATTTGCCACCTTAATGTCCCTTTCACTGTATTCGCAAACTAGCAATCTTTACGTAGTGGGCCTCCACTCTCTCTGCCCGTACTGCCATGGAGTATGTGCGACTTCGCGGAGAAGAACACCAGCTCTCTATGCCGGTAAAGATGATCCTATATAGTTTGGAAGCAGCACAAGACCTTATGGTGGCTGTGCGAGACCTCAGGCGTACAGTACGGCTAGTACAGTGTGGATGTGTCACCTTTTTCCCAGAAGAAGCACATGGATTGCAATTGATATATAACACCTTAGAAGCTGACCTTCAGCAGGTTGAATTGGACGGACAGCGCATCACACAGCATCTTTTGACAGCACTAGCAGCATCGTACGAGGACATAGTCCGAGTGGCAGGTTTTAGCCGTCCGTCTACACGAGGTTTGTGGGTCAACCACCTATACTTAGTTCCAGCTGCTGATGGAGGCATGACCGATCAGGCGGGACTTGCTCCAGTACCAATCGATGCCCGACCATTTCGGCTGAACATTCAGACAATACACATTACTGCGACCCTGGGCGGCTTTCTTGACCGCAGGACCATGCGGCAAGCAGCTGATACAGTCGTGGAAGTTGCTTTTCTCTACAATTTTGCGGTCAGGGTTGCCACCCAACCTCTGCATCTGGACCACCATAGCAGCTGGGACCAGTTCAACAGTGCAAAGACTCCAACCAAGCACGCTCCTAGCGGATGTAGCCAGAATGATGGCTCCCGCCATAAGGTTTAATCTCCTCGTGCAGGATCGGCCCACTGCGGCCATTCGCAGCCCCGACAGAGAGTTAAGTGCGCCGGAAGTCGTCCTCCTGTAACAAAAAGTGAAATGACTGGTGATTTTTAGAGTTGCCGTATCTCAGATCAGTGGAATTCGCACGATTTACGGGCCACTCATTACCTTCGCTTGCCATTATGTGCTCAAGAATGGCTACCTCACAACACAATTCCCACAAATACTACCCAGTATACATCCTTGGAGTTTACTTGATGTTTTCAAGCAATTAACGCTAGACATAGAGTCATAACCAGACAGCGCGCACTGACTTGCCATGGTGATGAAATGAAGCACTTAGATGTATTGGATGGAGTTATCGGCGCAATATCGCCCGAAGCAAGACCTCCGTCTGGAGTTATAGGAGACAACATCGAACTGCTAATTTTACACCTACGAATGCCTGATGCTGCGACTTGGATTGCACACACTGCTACACATGCAGTAATCAGACTTGAAGAACAACAAATTCAAGACTACCTCCTCATATCCAATGGACTCATGCACAGGACCCCCTGCTTTTTCTCAATCAAAGAAGAGACGGTAGGGTGCCTTGATGGTTTGCTGCTTGAACAGCTTTCCCGTGAAGGAATAGGCCTCACAGATTCATCTACGGTGTACATAGCCTTAGCTCATGTACAGCACAGTTATACCGAACTTACTCACTCTTTAACAAGTTTCTGATGAATCAACCGGCTCGAAGCAGGGGCTTGCCTATTGTACTCAAGGGTGATATTGCAGTGAGAGAAAATTCTGACAAAAATGAAGTGATAAGTTACGTCACGACAGAGAGCATGATAAGCAGCTGTACTCATGAGTACACTTGCCCACCTTGGTCAAGTTCTGCAGATTGAGATCTGTCAGCAATATTGTATACCCTGCCGCACTTCTGGGGCTCAAACCACCTTCCCATTTGCAGGGTTCCCACTCCTCTGACTAAAGACGTGTCAGGGGAGTACCCTCTCTCTATTTTACTTTCCCTCTCTTCGCCTTCTTCATCGTTCCCCTCCCTTTGGCTGTCTCCTTTTCTGCTACCCCATCTGCTTACCGTCACTGCTTGTACTTCAAGTGTGCTCCCTGGTCCATCCCTGTCCGTCACTTGTGACTGACTCCTCTTTCTCCCTTCCTGCTCTCTGTCCCTACTTCTCCCATACCTTCGTGCACTCCGGTGGGCAGTCATGGCGCACTGGATTGGTGATAAGGTCACCCTGAAGGCAGGCCCACTGACTGGGCCTGACCAAGAGGGCCCAGCTGGAGGCAATAATGATACTGAGGCTCACAGTGAATACCAGCGACCTGGGTACAAAGAGTCCTACATTACGGAATACGATGGCATCCAGGTCTATCGGCAGCAGGGCTTTTATGAGCACGCCAAGCAGCTCCATGCGTGGTCTTTCTACGAATATAGAATGTGCATCAATGGAGAATGCTGGAATATTATCCTCAATGACGACATGAAGAGCCCGCCGGACTGGGCCTATCCAGGGTCCAGCTCCGCCAAATTGTCGCATGATTTCTGTCACGTAGATACTGAGGCCAGTGATGACGACTATACCAACTTTTGGTTTGTGGAAATGGGAGGCCGACAGATATGGCCCTTCTATGCCACAGATTCCTTTCAGGAAGATCTATGGATTTGGGTTAGCCCCAGAAGATTTGCAGTCATCACGAACCACCAACACAATGAGAAATTGAATCATTTCTATGTCGACAGGATGCATGAACATAATATCCTGGCAAATCGCACACCGTGCTGGCCCTTCACTGAACTGACCAATAGCTCAGGCAAGGTGACGGACAAAACCATCGCCCTGAACAGAGAATCCCGCTGTAGTTCAGCAGTTCACGAAACTTTCAAGACTGGCTTTGAACACAAGAGTGCCATGAAGCCTATGCCGCGTAGAGAAGATAACCTACATGGCAAGAGAAAGTACTCGGACCCCTCGGGACAAACGAGTACCCAACAGTTTGACCCGTCCGGGAACTACAGTGCCCGTGATCTGCAGAAACTTAATGCGACCTTTGCCGATCAGTCTGAGACTAAATCAGCCGCAACAGTGCCAACCCATACAACCAGCAAAGTCATGATGTGGCGACATGGTGAAGTACCGCCACTAGGACCTGCAGCAGAGGGCCGGGCCCGGGCTGCTAAACAGCTGGCGTATGCACGCACTCTATTAAATGCTGTCATGGAAGCAGCCACCCAAATGGAAGAAGTAGTGAGCAATTTAGTGCAAATCGAGCAAGAACAAGCAACGGCTAAAGAGGAAGATGTGGGGCAAGCTGCTTCAGCTGCTCCAACCGAATCTTGCACAGAGCCAGCTACAGAGGGAAGTCAGAACTGAGTGCACATGAGATTGACATCTGCATGCTGTATAAAGTCCGAAGGAACCACAGCGAAGACTGTGGCCTTATTCTCACCCCGAGGATGCAGGACGTGAAAAGAAGGTAATTGCACTAGATGGTACGCCTACTGATGGATCAGTAAAAGTCAATTAGAATGCAATATATAAGAATGCTTGATTAAACATTGTCTTGCGATATGTTATCCTCTGCACACATGCAGGATGTGTCTTGGTGAGCATGTGGCCATTTGTAACGCTGCTCGGTGGAGTGCCTGCAACATTTTTGGCTCAAACAAAAGCACTGTTTTGATTATCACCACCGTTTCCTGGTACAAGCAAGTCTCTTACTAAATAGATTGCCGTATCTGCTAGACCTGTGCTATCACCGACGGCTGCACAGCACGTGCCTGTGACATTTGACTGCTGTTACGCATAAATTGTGCTGTCTTGCATGTCAATGAGACCACGTGGCAAGGTTTTCTTGTTTGATCTGCGAAGCAATTCTGGCTCGAGTACAAATGGTCTAATCAGTTGCTGACTTTCATACTTCCAGGCATACCCCTCAGTATCCTTCCTATCCCCTACCTAGACGAGGTTTGTGGTTGCAGTCATAAGTGCGAGGCCTCTCTGGCTAAAGACTGTCAGGGTTGCCTCCGCTTCATCTTACGGGGCAAGTATGCGGCTCCGTGTGCGCCATGGAATCCTTGGCGAAACAACCCTGACAATGGACGTCGTGGAACGGACAACTCTCGGATGGGACATTATGAAACAGACGGCGATGGTGCTTAGGTTGGACTCACCCTTCCAAGTGGTCCTCTACGCAGACAGCTCGTCAGTAATCCAATCGCCATTGAGGGCTGTCCAATTCGACACTGATACAAATGAGGCAGCATTATGCTATATAGTGCAGTCATTGCAAGTCCCGTCAGCACAGCAATATCAAGACCTTATAACTGCCATTGATCACAAAGATGTGATGGATGTAAGCTATCTTCTTGGCAAGGGCGTAGGCCTTATGGACGTGACGACTGAGGGAGGGCATATCAGCACATTAGTAGCCTCTGCTATCCTTCGAGACCACTCTGCTGATCCGTATGCTTACCAGCCTATTGCTGGCCACTGCTTCCCTCGACATGGGGCCAGTTTAACCTATCTACTGTTACAAGCCCAAGCTGACCCCAATATCATCCCGCCCAAAACGCAACCTACCACTATGTTGGAATTAGCAGTTGAGTTGGGCAGCTCGCAGCTTGTTCAAACTTGGCTTGAGGCTGGTGCCTCGGTGATGCCCGTGAAAGGAGCGCTACCACCCCTCTTCCTTGCTGTCCTCCATCGGCACAGGACAAATGTACAGCTGCTCCTAGATGCACAAGCGGACCCGTGGCAGGAGATTGCGATTGCCTCCGTGCTTTGCCATTCACTGCAATGGTACGGTCACCCTGCCCGTAAAGAAGTCTTCAACGCTGTACAAGCTGCTGCTGCGCAGAGTGCTGAAGACACGGTCATTGACCTGCTACAGCAATTCTGTAGCGCAACAGACGTGGTGAGACGTGAGCAATCTTCTCTGGCGCGAGTGAAACCCACAGCTTTGACAGATAGGGCCACCATTATCATGAATCAAACTGTGTGGAAATACCAACATATCGTTGAAAAACAGTCTCGACAGATAAACTTCGCTACGTTTCGATGGCGCAGAATACTAGAAGGACTGTATTTACCAGTACGAATACGAAATGAGCTGCAATCACCCCCGGAGCTCAACCGGGAAGAAACATTCCTGCACCAAGTTGACTAATTGTGTGCTCCAGATGAACACTTTCCCAGTGAGAGGCTGGCACCAGGTAAAGGCTGAATTCTGGCCTGCTTGTGACCCTAAGAAAAACGAAAGAGCAGTACACATTAGTCACATTCTTCATTTCAACCATGATGTCTTTCACTACACAAGTATCGTGTGCTCTGTTACATGTAGCTACCGCTCCATGCGATCCTATCGGCTCAAAGTACGGCAGTAGACAGACCTGCTGCCTCAGCTTATTTCTAGAAAAGGGAAACATATAGTGCCTCCTTACCTCGGTGAGGGATCGATATAGCAAACCTTTCCGGTGATTGGGCAAAGGGTATTACTACTGGCTTGCTTTGTCATACAACAGATCACACCTTGCTCTTTCGTGCATTGGGACCTTATTCCACGATAGTACCCCTCTTGCGTTATCTCCTTTCGCCTTACTCCCTTCTCTCCTTTCCATCCTTTCCCTCACCTTCTCCTTTTCATTTTCGTGCCTGGATTCTCTGACTAAAGACTGTCAGGGCTTCCAGCCTCTCTTGTCCGTTCCTTCCCCCCTGATTTCACTTTTGCTCCCTCACTGCCTTGTGCGCCGCCTCTGCTGTGCTGTCGTACCTTAAATTCTTGAGTGTTGGGTGATTTTCGATTCCACTTGTCTCCTGTTAAGGTGCTTGAACTGCCTGGCCAAAGACGTGTCAGGTTTTTCAACACTTGCCCCCTGAAATCGCCAGACGGAAACGAAATTGCAATGGTCAACGGGAGCGAAACCGTACCTGGACCTGACTGGCACAAGTTGTACCGATGGTTGGTTAGTCAAAGCTCTGCTTTCTTGCCTTACCATACGGTATATTTGGTGACGGACAATCGTGATTTGCAATCGGACGAGGTCAAGTCTGTGCCTGGACTCAGCCATTGGCCAATGGTCGCTGCTTGGTGGAAAGAACGGTTACGCTATGTCGGTCCATATGGAGAACTCACCACAGTTGTCTTTGTCCACATTTCAGATGACACTGGTCTTCATAAATTATCAAACCAAAGCTCACCTCTACCTTTACGCTCGCGTCCCTGGTTGCGCGTTGCTTACAAAACAAAAATTAAATTGAAAACGTATATATATATATACAAACACTCAAGTAAGTATATATATATATCAAAATGACAACGTGAATTCGACACGGAGAAATGCACATCGTGAAAGTGCTTGCACAGCTGACGTCTTTAAAAATTCACACTGTAACTTTTTTCTCACCTTTAGGTAATTGGGGAGTCGGCACGCTTTCGTGTTACGCGTAAGACATCTTTATATCTCACGCCCGGAGAGGGTTGGGAGGGCGGGTTGAAACTCCGGGTAGTGAGAACTTTTATCCCACCCACCCTCCCTTGAAATTTTAAAAACGCGGTGAACGACTGATCATAACATTCCAAATGAGAAAACTCACAGCACACTGAAGTTGGACATGTTGAAAGTTCAAGACCGCAAATTTCAAAAACAACTTCAAACCACAGAAGATTCAAGTTGTTTAAAAACGGAGGTTTCAGAAGTCAATCTTCCAGAAACTTCGAAACGCGAACGCGGAGGAAAGGACGCAGCACGCGCAAGGAAGAGGACGGTGGCTCACCACCTGTGAGCAAGGTTTTATAAAGGCTCATCACTAAAGTGAGACGCAGCTTATCAAACCAAAGCTCACCTCTACCTTTACGCTCGCGTCCCTGGTTGCGCGTTGCTTACAAAACAAAAATTAAATTGAAAACGTATATATATATATACAAACACTCAAGTAAGTATATATATATATATCAAAATGACAACGTGAATTCGACACGGAGAAATGCACATCGTGAAAGTGCTTGCACAGCTGACGTCTTTAAAAATTCACACTGTAACTTTTTTCTCACCTTTAGGTAATTGGGGAGTCGGCACGCTTTCGTGTTACGCGTAAGACATCTTTATATCTCACGCCTTGCCACCCCATTTCACCCGCTCGTGAGATTGTAACATGGTGTGCATCTTTTGAAGCCTTGACTTTCAAGTTCCTTGAAAACAAGTCGTGACGGATCGTCACTAAGATTGGATCGGGATGGTACTCTGGAGTACCAATGTAGGCACTGAAGTTCTGTGTCCAATCGAGCATTAATCACAAGCATCTCAAAGTTATCGAGTACTGGAGAGTACGATCTGATGATCGCCGCAAGAGAAGAGTTGTTATCGATGAACCAAAGGATTGAACGTCCCTTCAAAGCATCTTTCCAAGTATTCTTCGCGATGATCACTGGGAAGAGCTCAGCTTGACAAATCAACTGTTTGCGTCCCTCAGACTTCCATTTCGAGGTCCATTCATGAGGGATCTCATCACCAAACATAAGCGCCAAGTTTGATTCAGGGTCAAATAACACTGCACCGTGTGTTACCAGAGCGCCCTCATCCTCGCAGGCACCATCTGTGAATAAAATGATGGGGACCCTTCCGGACCAAGCTTCCACTCGTCTTGGCTTCGAGTTAACTAAGCAGTGCATTGCTCTCACAATGACATGTTTAAGCTGTTCGTCAAGGAGTACCAAAGGGCCTCTGCGAGCCACCCGAGAAATCAGTTGAATTGCCAATTGAGTACATCTTCCAAACGTATGCCCTGCGGCATACAAGAGACGACCCTTGAGGGTCTCCAGAGTCGATATCGCCACTGTCTGGCTATTGCAAATGCTGTTGACCAATTCTTGTAGGTCAGAAATCCTGGAAGGCTTGTTGTGTACCGATACCATTCCTTGCGTAGCGCCTGACAGATCAATCACGGCACCAAGAAGGTTGAACTCCTTCGCAAAGGGGCCACGTTTGTCTTCAGACATTGAGATCCTCCATCCCAAAAGGCGCATAACCAACTCTGCAGACTGCCATGCTGAATCGCACAGCTCACTCCTTTCAAGTTGACAAAAATCATCAAAGAAATTTGTGTTGACTACGCAGAAAAGCTCAGATAAAATCAGTCTGAGGGCACGTGCCATGCGGTTAAATGCCATGACCGCACATATTGACCCAAAAGGCAGTGCACATGATTCGTAGTATTCCACCATTGAAGTCTCAAAATTCCAAACTGCCAAAATAGATGCCCAACTGTCATCGGGATGCCTTGCTAGTTGCTTGTAGGCGCTCTTCAAATCCAGTGCTCTTCCCATGATGTCAGTCCAGGGACCTTTGAAGAAACGCACGGCCGGGTCACACCACAAATTTTCCAAGAGGTCATCAGCCCTAAGAAAATCACATCCAATAAAAGTTCTTGCAGTGTTGACGACCTCGTCTAAGCCAAACAACTGAAGTTTCTCTGTAGAGGTGACCGAGGCGTTGATCAAAAATTCAGAAAAATCATCAACTGCTCTAATTTTTCCTCCCTGACGCACTCCGAAACGTTTTGAAGGCACCCAACAGCCATCATATTTCACATCCAAATCCGTGGCCGAAAAAGGACCACGTACCCACCCATCCTTCAGTTGCTGTTGCGTCTCTTCAAACACAGCCTTCGCAATCTCAGGATCTGAACCGACCCTACGGCAAGAGGAGTGGATCATCTTCTTTGCCCAAACTGAAGACTCTCTGAGTTGTTGAACTGAGATCATCGCAGGTTTCAACTTCGCAGGAAATTGTTTTGACTGGGGCATCTCACCAGTCAACCTGAACCCTTCCGTTAACTCCTGAAAAAGAGTCTCATCACCCACCTTGGCGTCAGCGGCCATCTCCTTAAAAAGTAAAAGTCTCTTCCCTTCCAAAACGCGTCTTACGTCCACATCTAGCGTCTCCTTGAACTGAAATTCTTGCTCGCTCAATTGAGCTGCTCGTGACATGTACTTCTTGAGTTGCTTTGCTCTGAACTGTACAACCTCTGACGCACTGTGGTCTCTTATAAATAAAATTGCTTTCAAATTGGATTTGTCCACATTGTGGGGAGTGTCAAGGGGATGTTCAAGGGTCATTGCTCTGTGCAGGAATTCGAAAGGAGACCTGAAAACTCCAAAGGTCGAGATCGCACGTGTTCTCTTCTCGCCCTCATCCCCCACTTCAGAAACTAATCGAGAAGAAATCAGCTTTGAATGGATAGGAATACCTTGGAATGGAGGGTGCACTGATTCACTTATTTGGGAAGGAATGTCCACATCCTCGGAGGTCACGTCAATCTTGAACTTGAAGTCACCCAACAAAAGTGGTGCACGACCTCCACGCGGCTGCAAGCCTGAGCCCATGCGCTGGGCTTGTTCCATTTGGAGTGGTGTTTGGGCAATATCTTTGCCTTGTTGTAACAACCTATCCACAAAAGCTGATGCCAGTTGCTTGCAAAGTCCCGAAGGGTATTCAGTTTCGAGACTGGTCGAAAACTTGATCTCAGAAAGCGCATTATCTTGTACAAGTCCCCAAGGCAAATGTTGATGCTTATCATCGCATTCCAGTAACAAATTTTGCGCATGAAAATTCAAAAGAAATGAAGTCCGCTTCTTTCGTTTGCCGCCGTACATACAGGAGTGCACATGTTGGAAACGGCAAACTGACGGCAAGTCACTGAAATAATCGGTGTTCCACATCAAAGACCGGCGTGGGTTCTCGCAAATGACAGGGATGTCCATGGCCACGCACAAATCAATGACCCTTCTTGCAAACGAATATAAGCGGTTTGCAGCCTGGACTTTGAGCTTGGCTACGCCTCTCAAATTTGGCAACCCCATTGGAAACTGCTCTGACCGCAAGGGGGCTGGCTGCATGCCTTTACGCAGGCGATGTCTTTTTGGTATCGGTATTTCTCTGGCTCGCGACGCTGTGCCGCAAGGAGGGGCAAGCATAACAGCGTCCACCTTTCCAGCTGATATCCATCCCATTATGGTTTCCTGGCCATCCTTCTTCGTCAAATCGACCTTTGAGACAGGGCCTTTGACTCTCCGCTTATCAATGATGTGATCAATGCCAAGTGCATCACCACCACACGCTCTAAAAGCTGCTGTCACACCTGCTGTACCGCAAAATAAATCTAAGAGAAAAAGCTGTTTTCCAGACTGCACTTCTGCATCTTTTAAACTTGCTTCTGCAAAAATGTCATGCTCCTTCGGAGGTGATTGTGTTGACTCTTTGTCACCAACACCACTAACAACGTTGTGCACTTCTGCAACTGAGCAACCCGTGACCAAGCGCTTTCGCTTTGCCACCGGTTCACTGGGACGACTGTCGTCCACTTTGATAGCGGCTGTGCCACGCTTTCGTGATGCAGCCACAGGTTGAACTTCTTCCTTTATGCAAGCCTTTGGTGGGCTTACCATCAGCTCACTTGATAGTCAAGCCCCTTGCTTGTGCGCAACCACAAACGCATGTCTTTTATTGCAGCCTTTCTTGCAACACATGTGGAGCCCCTTCGGGCAATCTGAACTGCTAGCACATGTCCCAAGGTTGAAAGCAAAACACAGAGGCTGACCTTCGTCATTGCATGGAACACAACCGACCAACTTCTTGGGCATGGGTGTTCGTTTCAGCCGCTTTAGCTTCAACGAATCCTGCTTTGTCTTATTCGGCTCTGCTTTGTTCCGTTTCGATTCCGCATCGTTCGAGGGCTTGGATGGACCGTCTGTTGTGGGCTTTCCTGCAGCTCTTTTTGGCAATGGCATGAGCATCCATTTGAGCTCAGGTCCATCCAAAATCCGTTTCACATGGATGTCCAACGGAAGTTCACCAGCAGGCCCAGTCTTGAAGCCTCCTCTCGTAGCCTCTGCTAATCTCACATGCAATTCCCTATCTGCTGCAGCAACTTGTTGAAGGGTCACCTGTCCAAATCCCTCCATAGGATCCTTCTTGAGCTCAAAGAAAAAATAGTTGATGATGGCCTCGTGCACCTCAAACGTCATTGCCTGTGCAATCTCGTAGGCAACCCCTCGATGTCTCAGAGCGTTGTGGACGTCCAACTCCGTGTTCAATGAAGCCACAATAGATGGTTCCTTTGTAGTGGCCTTGATAGTTCCTGTGCTGTCAGTTTTCCAAATCTTCAGGTCACCATCTTCTTTGATGTTATTGACTTCCTGGGTTCGAGAAGTGCAACGCGACCACTCAATGTACCTGACCCTGCCATCCTCCACACATTGCACCAATGAGTTGATCAGATGATGTGACGGCTCCATGAAGTTAGCCACAATCAATGGCCTGATTCGAGCCTGAAGCAGCTCCATACGCTGAGAGATCTCTGGTGCAGGCAACTTCCTGGGAGCTTCTTGCTCTGTGGCATCAACTTGGCGACGAAGTTCTGCTGATGTCAATGTGTGTGACTCGAAAAAGAGTCTGCGCAGCTTGGGTGCAGCAATGTGGTCCGCCCCACCCAGCAATGGGATTATGACCCCATCCAGAAAAGCCTGCTCGTCGGCACCCGGTTGAGTCGCAACAGCAAATGCGTAGGTTCCATGACTGACCCAACCTTTCAATGCCATCGCAGCCACCACATCGTCAGGAACACCAATGCTCGCTGCTCTGGCTTCGAACACTGCAGTACTGTCGACTAGGGACATGGCTGTCGCCACTACCGGTCTACAACTCAATTGTGAAGTGGTGACGGGCAATGAACTGCTGTTGTCTTCTGACAAAACATAAAAGGACCAGCTATCGCCGGTTGTGGCTGGAAATGAGTGACTATGAAATAAACGTTATACGAAAAATGAGGCACAAAAAGGTCTTTCCTTTTCCAGCAACAGCTTTCTGTTCTGGAGCCTGTCCATGCAACGTCATGCATGGATCCATCATGACCCTGTGGTCATGGCTTGCAAGTGGATTTCATGACTCACAACATGACTGCTTTCAGTGACATGTTCATTCGTCAGGAATCAAAGAAAAAAAACATCACAAGGTTCACAAGACAAATCACGGAATCATCGGCCAGCTGGATCTGAAATGGTTTCACTCTTTTGTGACACTTTGCGGACGGAGTTCTGTCAGCCCCAAGCTCCCAGCTCTGTACTGTCGCTCTGCCAGGTATTAGAGCTTTGGGCTCTGTGCATGGTGAGTTCTGCAATCAAAAACATCACACACTGCAAACTTGAAAAGCCGAGGTGACTGTTTGACTACCTTTTGAAAAAAAAAATGGTTGTAACTGTCATTGTCTGAGCTCTGTGCACCTGACGCATTCCCTACTGCTGGTTGCTTGGAGCAGCTCCCTCTGGGGTTCACTTTGCAGGGCATGCAACTCTCGCCATGTGACATGACCAGTTTCAACAATGAAAACACTTAACATGACATGAGCGACAAACTGTGGACATGAACATGCATAAACTGAGTTCCAAGCACCTTGAACTGCTGCACACAAGTAACAGTGAAACTGGTGGTGCCCAAAATCACTTCTGACAAAAAGAAACTCACGCAATGCAAAACAGTTTGAAATCAAATCAAAAACACATCAACCGCCAGTGAAGCACCTGGAGCATTTATACGGCAGGAAATTGCCTGCCAAACGCGCCCTCTCAAAATTCTTAGTTGCCAGCTTCCCGCACTTCAGCTGGATAGCTTCGCCATCATCAGGGTCAGTGTTGGCGTTTCGTGCAATGTGGCAACAACCGCTGAAGATATGCCTAAACACTTCTGTGTCAATGTTCTGCTCTAAGGCCACAGCAAGCTCTTCACCTACTATCGGTGCGGCCACTTCTGCCTCACGCTCCTCGTCTGAAGAGACGAAATCCCTACCAAGCAGTGGTTTCTCACTCAATTCACTGATGGAAGAAATTGACTCAACAACAGATTGACTGCCATCAGAATGAGAAGGAGAGTAGGGTTCAGACGGCGGTCCAGGGAAGTCCATGCCTTCCTGTATATCATCAGTCTGACTCAGGTCAGGTTCCAAGGCTGAGCTCTGATTCTGATACTAAAATTCTTCAGCATCAATGTCTGCAAGAAAATGCATGACAGCTTGTAAAGAGTTGCAACCCTTTCGAGGCCAACGCTTAGCTCTGGACGAGTCTGGATCGAAAAGCCCTTGATCGATTGCAACTGCCGCTGCATCCATTGCCATCAGTACAGGAGCCTGTGCATCTCGGCTGTACTCTAATGCCATCTTTGCAGATGGGTCAGTGTGGTACCCAGCCAATCGTCTCAGGTCGCCATCGCATCCAGCTTTTGCTAAAATACTGAGCCAGGTTGCCTTCAAGGAATGCGTCCCTATATCCATAGGGCTTGACATCGGTGCCAAGCCCCTCAAGAGCTCACGCAACCAGGTCGTTGCTTGACTCGGTTCCAGCGGCACTTGAGCCCAGCCCCCTCCTGAGAGGGGGGCTGGCATTGTCGGCAATCCCGGCCCTGCGACCAGACCTTGATCATGTCGACGCCATAGCCAAGGTGTAGCCCAGTTCACGCCAGAAAGGCCTGGCAAGTTGCAAGCTGCTGGCAAAAGCCTCTTTGCATGTTTCTGCCGTCCTGCATTTTTGTGGTGATATAACTGACACTCCAGATAGCCCTTACCATCGTGCAAATCTGTAAATGGCTCAGTTTGACAATACTGCCCATCTGACCACCTCAGTCTCATGTGGAGGATCATGCACACGTATCCACAGAAGACTGCCTCAGGTCCTGTCCCAGAAATGGCAATATGCTCCAGAAAACGTACCTGTGAAATGGTCAGTGGAGTCTTCTTCTTCGGAATGACTAAAGGGACTGTTGCTGCACCTTTCACTCTTGACGACCTCAAAGTGTTTCCAACATCAGCTCCTAGCAAATGGTGTGCAAACGAAACAGCTTCCAGGAATCGTGTCGCCCTGGTACGAGGTGCATTGTGTTCCCTGAGTTCACGCACATAAGTGTATGCCTGCAATTCCGCCATTGGAAAAATTGGAGCATCTGGAGTTAAACCTTTTCTCCATCGACCATAAGTCAACAACGACGACGACCTGGCCTTTAAAGTCGAGATTGATTTGCCAGAGAGTACATCTGAAATGATCTTCTCAACTGACTGTGACTGAGGGTCTCCAGCAAGTGCCTCTTCAATTTGTCTGCCAACCATAGATCCCTGCAAATTGTCTGTGAGGATGATCCTCCATGCTTCCAGCGCTCTTGCAAGAGCTCGATCTTGAGCAATCGGCCATGGAATCAAAGAGGTCTTTCGTGACCATCTGATCTGACCTTCAGTTTCAACCCGTGGGATGTCCACCATCTGCTCTGGTACTGTGAGTACTGGCACATAAACGGGTGGTTGTATCAGCCTAGCCCTCTTTGCAAAAACTGGGTTCAGAGGCTCTCTCTCCCACGGTAACTTGATTCCAGACTTCCTGACGCCCAACTGAAAAGCAGAAGCATGTATCAGGAGATCCATTGCCAGCAAACAGCCTACGAAACTCACTACCCCCATTTGAAACTCCGGGTAGTGAGAACTTTTATCCCACCCACCCTCCCTTGAAATTTTAAAAACGCGGTGAACGACTGATCATAACATTCCAAATGAGAAAACTCACAGCACACTGAAGTTGGACATGTTGAAAGTTCAAGACCGCAAATTTCAAAAACAACTTCAAACCACAGAAGATTCAAGTTGTTTAAAAACGGAGGTTTCAGAAGTCAATCTTCCAGAAACTTCGAAACGCGAACGCGGAGGAAAGGACGCAGCACGCGCAAGGAAGAGGACGGTGGCTCACCACCTGTGAGCAAGGTTTTATAAAGGCTCATCACTAAAGTGAGACGCAGCGACTTCTGAACGTTCAGTTGCAGGCTCAGACGAGGCCCGGGCCCATCTCCTGCGAAAACCTCTCAAAGCACGTGACCCTTCTGAAGCATTGTCTGCGTCCGGGTCCATGGTCGACTCTCTGCTCAGGAGTTGATAAGGTACCAAACTGCAAAAATAAAACCAGCAACAAATCCAGCGGTAAAAGCAACTGTGACAAGTTGAAAAGACTCAAACCGGAAGCTAGGTTTCAATGCAGCAAAAAGACACTCGCCACGGTGCTTGGGAGTGCCCCTACGAAGCACCTTTCCCCTGATTCCACAGAAATTGTCCATGGCATGTAAAAAGGACGCACCCGCCCACCACACCCTTAAACAGGGACAGCCACACGAACATAAAATTGATAAACACTTTCAACATAAAACCGATACATGTTTCACATGTACAGTGAGACATCACTGGAAAACGACATGTAAAAATAGAAACAGATTTGTGGTTTTGACATTGTTTAGGTTGAGGTTTAAGTTGTTATGTTTGGCGTTGTGGTTTAGCAGGCGCTGGGTTTAAGCATAGGACGCACAGTTAGGGACGCATAACGCAACTACAAAGATATTTTACAGACCGGACTGCAAGTCCTGTTTGGGAGGTTAGAGAGAAAGTATTGTCAGCAAGCTGAAATTCCCAAGATAGCAATTCTTTTTGCCGCGCTGATGGATGAGTGCCACGCAAGTTTGAACGTAAAAGTCCAAAATGTAAATTGAATTGCATTGTCAAAGGAGTGGATGTAAGAATCCAGTGGGTACAAATCAGGTACTGCTGGAGCTCCGAGCCCCACTGAAACGGAAGCAGACCGTCAACCCCATTTTGATTTTGCAAACTTCTGCGACGATCCTGAAGCTTGGTTGGGCACGGGCTCAATCTTCCTTTTCGAAAAGGATTCAGTGAAGCCCATCAGCAAATTGATCATGGGAAATTTCAGCTGCTTCCAAGAAATATCAATACGTTTCTCCAAGTCAAATTTGTCAAAGACTTGATTGGTCAAATCATCTGCCTCAGTATTCGTTTCTCTCGGTCGC
Source organism: Cladocopium goreaui (assembly GCA_947184155.2). NCBI lineage: Eukaryota > Dinophyceae > Suessiales > Symbiodiniaceae > Cladocopium > Cladocopium goreaui. The sequence goes on from CAMXCT020001839.1 coordinate 69,893, forward strand.
CATTCCAACTGGCAACGCATGCGTCTCTGCTCACAGATTGCTAAGTACTCCATCAAAACGATCACCAAAGGAAATTTCGTTGTGAGCCCTTTTGCAGCCAGAGATTCCGCTGCTTTGTTGTCCGTTCCCGCCCCGCAGTGAAGAATATGGGATGTTCTGCGGTTAGGGTCACCTCCAATGTCAAAAACCTGCAAAGCAACAACTGATGCTAACATTTCCGCTGAAGTACTTGCCCAAGATGAGCTCTTCTCCGGGCCCCTGAATAACCAAGGGGCTTCATTCGCACCAATCTCCAAAGAAAACCAAGGTGCACCTTTTGAAGTCGGCGTGAGGTCTGCGCGCCAACCTCCCAAAATCACACGCCCATCAGCACACTTTGCATCAGTGCGGAAAATTTCGCCCATGTGCATTTCCCTGCATCCGCAAGGTAACTTTCTCAGACCAGAGCCAAACTTCTCTTTGATGAAGGTGCAAGTGATGGCCAACAACTCTGGCACTTTCAACGTAGTAGCTTTTGCCACCGCTGACAACCACGCATACCCAGGCCCCAAAAGGGGTTTCAGCCAAGGCAGTACCTGTGATGCGAATCCCAATCTACCATGAAACTCTTGGAATTGTCTAACGCCTGTCAGCCATCCATCGCTCTGCAAACTTTCTACAAACTTGATCAACCAATTGGCTCTCTTCTCGGACAGCCCAATCTCAAAGCGGCTGTAATCCATCCAGTAGCCAACATAGTCTAGCTGGAATCCTCCTCTGAATTTCAAATATGAAAAGGGTACCCCAACCAGTTCCAACGCCACAATGAACCTCCAAATGGAGAGCCATCGGTTTTTCCCTCCTGATGCTAAATGGAGGTCGTCCACGAAGACCAACACGAACAGCCAATCCTGCTCCGTCAAGTTGAGCGCAAAGCGCCCCAAAAGGCCCATCAACCTGGACCACCAAAAAGCCGCAGATGCAATTCCAAATGTGCCAGTCTTGTTCAGCCATATCACCGGCGATTTTGATGAAGTTCTGCAAGCCTGAACCCCCCAGTCCGACTCCCTCACCAGGACTCGTCTATGAGCTTTGGCCACGTCCGCATTCAAACCAAATACAACATGTTCAGCAGCCTCTTGGGAGACCTCCATAATTGTGGCCAGTTCACGGGGACCAGGGTTCTCAAGGCGGTCCAAAATCACAATTTCATTATTCAGTCTCACACCATGTGTGCCGTCATGGATGATGCGATGACCCCCATCCGGTTTCTCCAAAATTCCTTGTGCTGCGACCCTGAGGGAGCGACCCGGATATCGCTTGGCCGCCTCCTTTTCGGATAAGGGGGTCATCCTGCCAGCTCTCTCCTCCTCCCTAAACTGTTCCTCCACAATCTTTTCTGCCGCTGCTTCATCTCCTCTAAAATAGTTGCCAACCTCCTGAGACCATTCTGACTCATCGTAGGATGGTTCCTTCAACCTCGGTCTGTAAACTTGGGGTGTAGGCCCCAAAGGCTCCAAATGGCCCACATGAACTCCATCCACAAAGTTTGAACCCGGCGTCTTGTCCAATATGTCCACATCCGGGTCCCCCATCAGCCTCAAAGATTGTGCCAGAGCATGCAACCGAAATGGCTGTCCCTCCGGCACCTCACTGGCCCTGCCGCCATCCGGCAACAAGGCAAACCATCGCTCCCTCAAGTCACTCATCTGCAATGTAGGAGACTGCAATGCGCCGCAGCCCCTTCTAAACTCATCCGCAGAAGATTTCCCCCTCGAAGCGGAGGATGATTTTGCCCACGTCTGTGCAATTGCCCGTGCAATGAAGAGGCATAAAGCGCCCGGGTAATGTGCAGCTGGCGCTGTCCTCCATTGTCCCTGCTCATCTGTGCCAATGAGCTGTGGGTGGTCTCCTCCATGGGGACAGCGAGGAGGCAAAGGCCCTTTGTAATGCCAAGCGCTGTCAAACTGTGGTACCCCCATGTAAATATTGCCTTCCCAACCATCCAAATCAGTGACCAAGCGGGTCGGCTTCGGAGTACTTGCACCAAACTCACATTGAAAAAGTGCAAAGGTCTTACTGCCCGGCCAAACCAAAACATCCTGGAACTGTTGCATCTGCCAAATAGACGCTGGTATCCCGTTGTTTGTTGCTCCCAAGTCTTCTGGAAATTCTCCCAAATAAAATGCGTCCACACTCGACGCCAAAGCAAAAAGTTCCCAAGTGCGCTCAGCCAGGAGCGTGCCCTCATCCGCTTTGATGCGGTCTTTTTGGCTCAGCCATGGGAATCCCCTCGAGTGTTCCCTGCTCCTGATGGGCCGCGGTCCTGGCTTCTTGTCGTAGTGATTCCTCGCCCTGCTGTAAGTGGAGCATGGTGGTGTTGCAATGACGCAGAAAGGACGTATCTCCAAAACCAATTTCTTGAGTTGCGTCCAAAATCTTCATCCAGTAGATTTTGTTTCTCATCCCGCAGCAAATCAAACTCATGCATTTCCAGTGTGAAACCAAAAGAATCTGCCAGTGTCAAAAGGCGTTCATGGACATCAGCTCTACGGCGATGGCCAGCAAAAATATACATAACCTTTAAAACACCAGAAGGTCCAACATGGTCTGTTGCAAAATGCCCCTGTTGTACCTTGTGAAACCCAGATGCCTCGTCCGTAGGTCAGGAAGATCCGCCCCCCTTGGGGTGGTCGAATGCCGGGTGGCTCGCATTGCAGTTCTTGACCCTGCAAACATGAACTCTGCCGCAGGTTCCATCGCACGACTTGCCTTTCATGTTGTACCTGTAACAGATCTCCTTGCCATCCGGGGTGTGTGACACCAAAACCAAATTTGTGCCCGGAAGGAATGATCCCTTCTTTGACTTTCCTTTGCCTTCTGGTGCAGACTTTCCTTTCTTACCTTTGCCCTTGCCCTTGTTGCTCTCACCAAGGCGCAACTGTGGTTCTGCCACTCTGCTGAACTTTGCCGGCCGCTGCATGGCCGAGAACGTCACTGGGGAAGTAAAGTAAAGCTCCTTGATCTCTGTGTCCTCTGTCACCTCTTGCAAAGTCTGGTGCAGAGGCTTCCCACTGCGGTGCGCACGACGCACTGCCTTCTTTCTCAACTCAAACTCGTAGTCCAGCATGATGTGCCATGGTGGTGAAAGAGGCACCTTCTCCCCTGCTGGCCCAGGGATCATCATCCCGTAGCATTTCTCTCCCAGAAGGTATTCAATGTAGCGATCAAAATGTCGCTGCTGAAGCCCACGAAGGTAAACCTTGTTGCGAAGCTTGGCTGCAATCATCAGCCATGCATTTCCTTCCACGCGTAGCTTCTGCCGAAGCTCTTCAGTGTTCACTGGAAGTTTGCCTTTCGGCCTCTGCCTTGTAATCCTCACTCGACCCGACTGGTCTAAGGATGACTGAAGCTGAAGGGATTGGGCATCCTTTCGGCTCACAACTTCATCCAAGGGGTGTGCTGTGACTTCGTCTTGTTCTATTTCTTCCAGAAGCATCGCCACATAGTCGGTTGAAGGCTGATCCTTCTCAGAGATTTCCTCCCCCTTGGCAGTCTCTACCGCTCTCAACATCGCTGAACGATCTGTGTGTGGCAAGGGACGTACTGTTCCAAGGCCTTTGGCCTCTTGACGTATCTTGATGTCCTCTTCATGCGCATGCTTTGCAGTATCCCATGCTGCAACCACTGATGCCACTGATGCCCTGTTTTGTGCCGAATCCGGCCGCAAGTTGAAATCTGCTTTCAACGCCTGTCTAATTCCAGCTCTGTCGTCAGCCAGTGCACTAAAACGTCTGATCGTCCTGTAATGTTGCCCCAGCTCGTATTGTATCTGCTCTGGCACCTCCGCCTCCTGGAACACAAATTGCAAATCAGCGTCCACGTTTTTGTGGACCCAGTCAGCTCTCTCAGCTTCATCTGCCATGGCACCAGGGATTCACGCGAAGGTATGCTCTATCCCTATAAGTGTCCTAGGAAGGTATCCAAACCAACAATACTAAAACAAGTTCAAGGTGAAAACTGACCATCAAAGATCGACAAATTGTCAAACTAATCAGAAGCCGTAAAAGGCTACCAGCCCGTAAAAGGTGCTGACAAAAAGTTATCAAACGGAGGTCAAACTCCCAGGCGTAAAAGCCATGCACACTCATGCAGTCTTGAAAACGTGGCATGTAAGTGAAAGCACCTGTCACCCAACAATAGAGGACTCAAACGTCCCCTTCTGATCTCAAGCCAAATCGGTTCCACGACCGGTTTATTCAATCCAATCTCAAGCTGAAGTGTCGACAGGTGATGAAACACAAAATGCATGCCAACGAGTTTCACTGCATCTTGTTCACTGTTTCGTTTACTGAACAACTGCAACTCAGACTGCAGCAAACTAAATTTTGCACTCAAGCACAATTCAGATTTGTGAAAGCTACACAGTCAATTGAGGTTTCCCAATGACGACTCCGCTGCTGACCTGTGCCAGATACCTGCTGCCCTGAACTTCCAATGTTTGCGCACGGCAAACGCATTCCAAACAACTCACAACAATTGTGAAGTTTCAAGAAAACCTGAAGCAAACAAATGACATGTGAAACTTGGCAACAAGCTGCAAAGACATCTGTGCAAAGAGGTTGAAATGCCAATTTTCCTGCTAGTTTGGGCTTGGGAATTGGACCCCAGCAACCTCCAAAAAGAGGTCACAAAACCCTGTGTTTTGAGAGACTTGGTGGGGTCCGTTGAAAGATCCACTCCAAGGAGGAAATTTGGCAGGTTGAAACTATTACAAGAAAGCTCAGCTATCTAAAATTCCAGCTCGCCTTCAGGTGGAGTGTCCTCCGGTTCCTCTTCCGTTGACGAAGACGATCCGGACGTGCTGGAGTTATCAGACTCTACACTCTTACCCAACGAGACCTTGCAAACCTTGCATGCTGCATCTGCACAACCGTCACGGACCTCTCTGATCCATTCGACTTTCTGACATGCCCAAGGTTTGATGCCGCATCCATTGACCCTATGCAAACGTCTGAAGCCAGTTCTTCTGCTCACTGAAACGAAAAATGGAACACTTTCAGAATTCTTATCTGACTTTTCTAACTCCAAAGGCTCCTTAAGGTCTTGACTGTCCTCTTCTTGAAGACCCTCTCGGTAGGCCTCCTCATCCATCGCCTCTGTCGACAATGTCGGCCACTTCACACCTAGACAGGGTCCATTGTCAGCACGTTTCATGAACTGATGTCTTCTTTTCCACTCAATTGGATCTTCTGATCTCGCCCTCGGGAACTCCCCATATTCATCGATGACTTCAGACTCATCGAATCCAGGATCACCTTCACAGATAGCCCTGTTGACCTTCTCCTGAACTTCCAAAACAATCTGACGTGAAGTGTGAATGTAATCTGCACTCTGATGCAAATTGACATGCCATCTTCCTACAAAGTCCCTTTGTTCCTTTGCCACGCCCATTGCCGCTGATACAGTTGGCAGGAAGTGTCGCATGGAGTGACCTGACCAAAACAACGCTCCATCTTCATGCAAAAGCTTGGAATCTTCATGAACCCGCCAAGGTTGAAATCTATTTTTCATAGGTTGCTTCAAGGATGCAAACACACTGCGTACCATGACCGCAATCTTCTCTGAGCTTGCAAAACGCACTGAGGGTGCTGAAAAATCCTTCTTGCTGCAAAACACAAAGTAGTCTCTCTGGGCAAAGTCAAATCCCTGCCAGATTTCAAAGCCAATTCTAAGCCAGTCCAGCCCAGTAACCGACACTCGTCTCGAAATATAAATTGGCACCTCCCTAACCTGCTTACCAGGTCCTGTTGTTTTGGTTCTCATCAGAAAACCACGCAACCCACGACTCCCCAAAGACAATCTCCTTGGGTCCAATCCTTCAAGATCTGAAATACGCATGCAAGCCCAAACGCAAACCAAAATGATCCATGCAATAGCTCTCAAATAAATAGGATTGTCCATTGAAGCAACTGTGATCTCTAAAGAAATAATCATTGCAACTGTCAAGGGTGGTGCTCTCTTGATTTCCGTTCCTCCAGTTTCGATCTCCGCCAGGCGTGACTTGGTAGCCTGAATCCAAATCCTACAAGATGATATCTTGAACTCCTGAGGGACCTGTCCAGCATCTTCCAAAACTGCAAGTGCTGCACAAACGTCCAAAATGCGGCCCCTTGACGACTCCTCTTGAATCAAGAACAATAAATAGTCCAACATATCTGACACATCTGTAGGAAAAGCTGAACCCTTGAATTGAATCAACCAGTCTCTGACCTTCTTCCAGGCCCTTGCCCGGTTCCACAAAGTCTTTAGCCGTCTGCTACCAAAAGCCCTCTTCAGTACTGCATTGCCATCTGAGGTCGCCGCTGCAACTTTGCAAATGGGTAAATCAGCTTCTGTAATATACCCTACCAAAACCGCCAACCAATGTTCCCTTGCAGCCGTCTCCAAGTCTGAACGTGACACGTGTGGTTTTGACAGTGCCAATCTGTAAAAAGATTTTGATAACCTCGCCTGCAGTTTGACGTCCATGCCAAGAAGTTCATTGTAAACATCCACTGCTTTCAAATCCCTATAGGCTCCTGAAGTCTACAATGCTTAGCGTCCTGAAGCTCCAGACGCCTATCGACGTCGAAGGTCGATCTGTGCTTGTCGGCCCAGTGAAACAAAATATCAGAATCTCGTGAAACTTCATGCAATGCAGTGTTGTAATCATGTAGACCCTTGACAACCTCAAAACACTCATCGACAGTGTCAAACAGAAAAAGGACATGATGCGGTCTCCGAAACTCCTGTCGCAATTTCTCAGTGAGGCTGAAACCCAAGTGCTCCAAATCTGCCCAGGCATCTCCCATATCGCATTGAGCGAAGTGGCGAAGCGCCGGGTCTAACTGAAAGTTTCTCAGCCCCAAAGCTGCTCGAAAATGGAATCCGGAACTCAACAGTGACCATATTAAAATCAATTCAAATTACATTGTGTAAAATCTGTGACAGCCGAAATAAAATGTGAGTGCATAAACCAATCAACCTGTACAAACGTAAACCTCAGTTCACCTAAGTTGACTGGACATCAAATTCAAACAATCAAAAATTGAATAATTGGTTTTGCCCTGTTTGGTGCGGAAGTGAAATTCCAAGCAAGAAACATGTATAAAAGCGAACAACAAAGTAAAACCAAGCGCGTGAGAACGCATGGGGAAAACAAAGGAGGAAAGGGAGACAACCAAGGTTGAGTAGGAGTAAGATCCCACCCACCACTCCCTGGGTTTGTTTTAGAAGGACAATACAGTTGGCGCACTACGCTTCCCAACTTATTCACGTCCAACAACCAAAATGTCGTCCACATGAATTAGCACAAAACAACTGCTGTCCGTTGTTTTCAAATGCAGGGATAAGGGACATGCTGGCTCATCCCAAGTTCCTCGCATAGCACCTTGGTGATGTCCTGGTGCCAAAGCAGACTACCATCTCTTTGGCCTGGTAAAACGCGCCCTAGACCATACTGAACTTCACGGCCATCTGCAAGTTTGCATGTAACCACTGTCGGTGTTTTCTGTTTCACAGAGAGGAACGCATCTTTCACATCGATGCTGGCCATGACTGCTTCTGCATGCTGCTTCATATCCAGGTACATCACTGGCAACAACCTTGCAACAATTGAACTGCTTGCAGGTGAAAATAAACTGTCACGTTCACTGTCCATCCATGCAAATTCACGTGCGACGAATCTGGATCGTCGAAGCCAGATCTGTTGTCCATCTTTTCCAATCTTCTCACGCCACGTTCTGACAAATCTTGTAGAAAGTTGTTTTGAGTCCGGTGGCATTGTTGCTGCATCTGTCAGAACTGCCATCTTTGTGAGGCGCTGAATCTCCAAAGAATCTGCTAAAGCATCCAACCTCTGCAATTCAGAATCATCCAAAGAAGGCTCATGTTTGCTAAAAGTAAAATTCAGCTGGCTGACGATCGCATCATCATCCATCCAATCACCATCATCGTAAGAGTTCGTCATTTTCAAAGTTCATTTCATAGGTCTCCAGCTCATCCAACTCATCATCTTTGAAGGTGAAAGAGACCGCTTGGTCTTCATGTTCATACAAGCTCAAGTCTGTGCTGGTGACCTGGCTGACATGACCTTTATTTGGGCTATTGTCACGCTTTGGAGTCTTTGGAGCGCTTTCGCCTGCGGGCGTGTCATCTGTCAGAAAAGTAGATTCCAGCAGCGCAAAGCCTTTGTCGGCAAATCGAGTCCTCTTTGGGGAGTCTCCTGGTGCTCCATCATCAACACGTTTTTGACCATGTGCATCGGCAGAAACATCCATTGCAGTTGCTGTAGAAGGAAGAGCAGCTGGGGGATCAGTTGGAGGATCTAGCGTGTCCCCCGCCTCTGCTGATTGCTCGACATCCTCTTGTGGATGTTCAACCGCATACTTGTGGACATGTATGGCCTCAATGTCAATTGATGGGGGCATTCCTGAACCCACACCAAACGCAAGAGGCTGACTCACACGCTTGCTGTAGACCAATCTGTTGCCCAAAGCCGCATATCCAAATTCCCAAGGCCAACTTTCCAAATCACCCAGTCTATCCAAGTTGAATGGATTCGGTGTGCGCCTGATGCTTCGTGTGATGAACACTCCATCTGCAGTGCCAACTATATGCTGATCACCTGACATTGTTTTTCCAAGCCAAACACCATGCTGCCATCGGGGTCCTGCTTTCAGGTTTGTTCGAAGATATCCAAGGACCTCTTCGCCATACATTGCCAGCTTTCCAGTATAGGATCTATCCATTCCACGTTCGAATGGCGTCAGTCCCTCTGAGACTGTGAAGTGATTGTGGAGCCATGATGCATGAAGCAATGCCCAACAGTAAACAGGATGTTTGCACCCAAAGACAATACGGCCAGCTGCAACCTGATCCTCAATCTGCTGCACAAGAAGTCCTGCACGAGACCTGATTTGCAGTACTGTGCTCTCAGCTGCGCCATTGCTTTGGTGTTCTCCTACTGGGGCACCTTCATCATGCAAAGTGGTGCCAAGAGAGCGGCATGCTTTCCTGACTCCATCCACAACTGACAAGATGGAAGGCTCACGATCTGTTCTGATGGCAAGCTCACGGTGTTGCGTGTACACAATGAACCTCGTAACTTCTGTGACCATATGTTGCAAAAACTTGGCACCCTTCTGTGGAGTTGGTACAGCATGCATGAATTTGGTAGCTCGATCGTGCATGAATAAGCAAGTCTGTTTGTCTGACTCATCTTCCATGCGGCTGCAGTAACCAAAATCCAAAGAAAGCACGGAGTGTCCAACACCTTCATGGCTGCTAACTGGATGAGGGTCTTGGCGTGACCTGTAACGGGCGCACAGTGAACACCAGCTTTTGAAGGGCTCATGTGTCAGAGCGTGATTTTCAACTTCCTGCTTGCTTGGTTCCTCAGGACGGAATTGCGCCAGAGGTTCTCTTTCAATTTCTTGTTTCAAACGCACTTCAGCACCATGCGCAGCAAGTAAGGCCTGTGCCTTCACATGCTCAACCATTTTTTGCAAACACTTTGCTTTTCCACCTCTTGTAGACAAGCCCAAAGCACTGCAACCTGAACGTAACACCTTGAGAGTGGAACCCAGTGTCATTGTCATGCCATCCACTACAACTGTCTCTTCATCAGCTGTGTAGGGCACCACACGATCCTCTGCTAATGGCTCACCATCCTCTTTGCTGACTGGTGCCTCAACCGGCTCGACATCAGGGCCAATGCTGGGCTTATACTGCGTACCATCATCGGCCTCAAAGTTGGCAGGATTTGCAGTTGAAGGATCTTGCATGAAAAATCCCAATTGCTCATATTCCATCGCATACTTGTGTGCCAACGTGATGACCTCAACCACTGTGTCAGGGAAAAGTATCTCATCCTCCAAGTTGTGTTGGATCTCAGAATTGGCCTCACAGTACTCATCAATTTCCCAGCCTGAGCCCTCACGAAAAACAAGTGTTGTCCGTAGCCACATGAGCTCGTCGCTGGGGCACAAAGTTGTATTGACATGCTGAGGCCGCACGGTTCTGATTGCAAAAAGGTGTGGACTGATGCGGTTCCATCCATGGGTCAAACATCGAAGTACCACGCCTAAATGTAAGGCTCTCACACCAGGCTGAACATGTTGTGGATCCTGTTGGGAAACCATGGAAATTCGACCTCGAGCACACAGTGAGTTGATCCTGAAGGTCACTGCGATTTTCATATCATCTTTCACCAGATGAGGTGTACCATCAATGTGCATGATGTTCCATCCAGCTCGCAAAACATTTCCAAGTGACAAAAGTGGACACGTGACATCACTGACAATGAATCTCTCCTTGAAAGTCACATCACCAAATTGAACATTGGCCAACCTCGTAGATTGCACTGTGAGGGGCACTCCTTGTGCATCGACATAGCATGTGTCAACTGCGGGTCCTTCAATGCCGACATGACCATACTTCAGAGGAAGTGCACTTGTATCCGCGCCAGAGTCCAATATGACATCACATACACTTGTGTCACCATCATATGCATTCGTGTTGCTGACAACTCGAAGATGCTGTTTCATTGAAGGGCTGAGGGTCCAACGATCATCACCATCTGTCGCTGACATATCAAACTCAGAAAGTTCTGAAACAACATGCAAACTACATGCAGTGCTACTTGGGGATGCTGGACATGAATACAACGTCAAATCCTCAAAATGGCTAACACGATTGAAACTGTCCTGAGCTGTGACCAACCTAATGGCCTGGAAACCTGAACCAGTTGTCATACTCGAAGTTGAGTTAGCTGTCTCAGGCTTGAATTCCTGGCCATCAGTCACAACTCTGACCTGCTGTTGGTCAGCCTTTCGTTTGTGACAATCACGTTGCCAATGCCCGCTCTTCCCACAATAAGCACAAGTGTTGGAATCGATCTTGGACTTCTGTTGTTGTGAACCACCATAGCCTTTCTGTTGGCCCTTGCTTTGCCCTTTGTTCAAACCCTTGCCTTTGCCAGCATCATAGCCTTTGCCTTTGCTCTTGCCTTTGTCTCCAGCATAGCCTTTCTGTTTGCCTTTGCCCTTGTCTGATCCCTTACCCTTCTTGCCTTTGCCTTTGCTTCGCAGAAGATTGACTTCCATTGCAGCAGGGCCACCATCAGTAGCCGAGGCGTAGGAAGTCACAGCACCAAGCGGCGTAGCGCCGCACTCAACCAAGATTTTGTCCTTTGTCCATGAGCTTGAAACCCTTTCATATGCAACCACACGATCTCGAACCTGTTGGTATGTCGTGTTATCATCCATGCCCAGCTGAATGTGCTGTTGAACATGGCGTGGCAAAGACCGTACAAGTGTGGTCAGCAGGATGTCTTCTGCTATGTTCACACCTGCAGTCTTGTAGTATTCATCACCCAAACGTTCTAAGGTCTGCAGTTGCTCAACCAACGTTCGATCCTTAGTAAACGCAGGATAACCCATAATAGCTGAAAAGATTGCCATGCTCCTCACCTTCGTCTTTGGTGCATAGAGGCTGTGAAGTTGCCTCCAAACTTCAAGGCCGTTCGAATTTGGGGTCTGCCTCAACAACCTTAAAGGACGATTCTTCAAAATTCCAGCCAGAATTGCATACAACTTGAATGACCTGTTTTTGATAGCCGTACCCTCAGGCGTCTCAGAAAATGTCACGGGGATCTCTGTATGTTCCTCCACATCATCTAAATCTGAGCTGTAACCTGAGTCAGCAAAACAAAGCCACTGCCTGAAAGAAAATGCAAAATCGGCCCAATTGTTTTGGTCCTCCGAAGAGGTAACTGATCCAAACTCCTTTGGAACCTGCACTGTCTTGTTGGCTTCTGCAAAGCCACCTGATCTATTCTGTGAAGCTTCACGCAAAGCTACTGCCGCGTCAGCAGCTGCCTGTGCTGCTTGTTGCACAGAGGCCAAAATCATCTGAGCCTCCGTTGGCACGCCACCATTGCCGCTAGCCATAACGCCAACTGTCCAACCACTGAAACTGCAAATGACTGTAAAATGCCAAACGCCACAAACTGTAAAACCAGTCCAGCAATCACTCACAAGATCTTAAATCAAAAAGTGAAGCCGCTAGTCCAGGAAATGTGACCACGTTGCAATTCGACCTGAAAACCAAGTTGATACACCAAATGTCACCCAGTCCAAATGCAGAAAACACCCAGTGGTGCAGAATGGAGCCACTAAGGCCAGTAAGCAGCAACGAAACTATCGCTGCCGCCCGTGGGGTAAGGGTCCTGCCCCTGAGCCGTGGGATATGGGTCCAGTCCCACTTCTGGAGCTCACCACGACTCGCTGAGCGCGTGGATCACGGCTCCGCTAGCATGATTGTTTTGCTTGATACAAAAGCGTCTCGGAATGCACTTCTCGATTTGTGCGTGTTGCACAGTATGAAAACTCAACATGATAGCTAACTGAACATGTATGTAAAAGGGGATGCAAGAAGCGGAAATCACAAGCACAATTGCTATGTTCAACACATATGGAGGTTGTATGAAATAGTTCCGTTCACATATGGTGGAGCCAAGGGGATGGTGGAGGGAAGAAAGAGCGTGTGAAAGCTTGAAGCAAAAACGGCAACGGATCGCAGACGTTCCGGGTTCTGCCTGTGAACACATATGTACAAGTACAAAGCACGTTCACAGTTGGAGTACAGCTGATCATTACCAAGCGGTTGCAGCTATTTACACTGATGGATAACGAGCTGACAGTTTCGGCAGGCCTGTTCTTGAGGATTGAACTTGTGGCAGCGAGCCTCAGAAATCTTCCTGGCTATTGTTTGGGAATCTCGAGGGGAGAAAACTTCACATCGGTTAGCTTTGTAGAAAGTGGAACAGTTATAAGACCTAAGGTCCTTTGTTCCGGTGAATGGAGACTTCAAGCCAATATTCAGCGGCAAAAACCGATGTCCTTCCGCATTCAAATCAGCGGACCCCTTCTACAAGGGCAATGGCATCGATTCAATCATGAAAACTTGGGAGTTGTTCACAGCGGGTTTTCTTCCGGCTGTAAATGAATACCCAGTATGGCTTGTACGATCTTAAGCTTTTTCATTCAAGTTGGTGCAACTCAACAGGGGCCGTAGAAGTCAGCTTGTGCCCAAGCAGAGTAGGAATTTCCCCCTGTCAACTTCCTTGTTCATAGGGTTTCCCTTAAGTCACCTTTTTGGACGATTCTGACAACGTGATCTTATCCTCATGCATTGAGAGGAAAACTTCCCGGTTGGGGTTCGCCACCATCACACTGTGGCTTCTTGGTATGAAATTTGTTGACTTGCTGAGCCATTCTGCTCATCAAGGAAAATGTAAAGCAGGAATCCAAGTCCTGATAACTTTTCCCGTTTGAGTCTTACGCAAATGAACTGTTTAATATTGCTGTCTACTGTGGTTTCAGTGACATGTCATGCGCACAAGGAACCTAGCCAGAGATTTAATCACTTGACCTTGCGGTGTCTGTGCAAGTTCACGTTCTTCCGAGCCATATCAAACCAGAGCAATGGAGGACGGTACATTACATCCCCGGCTACTTCTTGCAAGCCAGGTTATTCATCATGTCTACGAGGAATTCCATCGTTACCCCTCGACAACTTCGGTACATTGCCGAGACTATTGAAGTCTTATTTGCTGTACAAGGTTTTACATTGAGTTTTCACTCTCTGTTAGAAATTCAGAAGGCGTGCGTTGCTGCCGAAGACTTTAACAACCGGCAGCCAGTAATTTTTCCAAATCACCTGTATGACATAATCACCTCTCCTACACCGGATACTGGACTCCATTTGAAGTCTTTCGCAGTGTGGAACAACCGCGCTAATCTCCAAGCTATGCAGATGCGTGTACCTGCGAGAAGCTTTTCTGCGACCAAGTGCTCCCCAGACACAAGCTGGAGAATCATCGCGCTCTATTGAAGATGTTCGCAGATGCAATGTTCCAATTGGAGTCAGTGGAAGAGTATATAGGCTACTACCCGCACCAAGTATGCCGCAAACTTTTCCAGAAGTTCAATTCAAAGCTCCCGGCACGCCTCCCCCACACGATGGCTGATCAGGATCGCAGAAAGTTGCATAGCTATCAGAGCTCCTCTGCATACTTGGCTGATCAGCAGTTCGAGGAAAAACATAAGCCGACTGATTGGCAGCCGGTAGTCGGGAGAAGTTTTGATTCCAGGTTAGGTACGGGTGGTAATTTCGGGGTCCAAACAGGTGAATTTCTTCCTGGATCGCCGTGGCTGTTGAAACTTTGTTCCAAACAAAAGAGGAACTTGTGTCTCACTGCACCAAACAGCGCTTCTTTCAGGCATCAGTGGCGCACAAGATCGGAGAGTATTACAAACTGCTTGCTGTTGCCTGAACAGCCTGCGCTAGTCAATGTCACCGAATAAACAGTTATAAACCGACAGATGCAGCTCATTCAAGCCAGCGTGCAAATGCACCCTCCGGAGAACCTCCATACAGACAACATAAGTTGCCTGACCAGAGGCTCATTCCAACACGTCGATGCCAACAAGATTTCTAGTGTTATTCTTTGGAAACAAAGGCCGTGGACAGCAAAGGGTTATTACAAACCCAAAACAAAAGAGGGAGGTGGAGAAGAGAGATACGCAATACGCGAGGAACAAGATAAATATAAACCACGCGCACGCGATACGTCGCTCTGGCATCTATTCCGACCGCCACGTGAGAAAAAACGAGAACAACATGAATCAAAAAATGCACCACGAAAAAAAATTGACATGCAAAGCACACGAATCTGAACCGTCTAATGCCACAAGTGAAATGACAAGGCTGAACAATGCGGCAGTCTCCTCTTTTTTCGTTGTCTGCTTGAATGCTCTGATCATCCGGGGAGACGAATGGATCGGACACGTTTTCCGACTGGAAGAGCTTCTGGTCTTGGACATTTGGATTTGGTTTCCAAAGCGACCACATACATTGGTTACTTTCCACGCTGCTCCATGTTTGCAGCTCCTTTAAATACCCTGGGTGGGTAGAAAAGGTGGAGCTTTTCAGGGTGGGTCAAAAACTGCTAACTGCACCCTGTGACAGGAGTGGAAACTTTATCCACTTGACCGACAGGCGTGGATATGAAGTTGAGTTGAAGTTTCCATGTATGTCATGTTAAGAACTACCGTTCACTTATGCAACATTGGGTGCTTCCAAAGCAACAGGGTTTGTCAGAATTCTGATCTATTCAGAAAAAGGCGACACTGAAACAAACCACAAACAGTTAACTTCTTCAAACAGCAAAAAGGTTTTTGGAAAAACCCAGAGGAACAAAACACGCGTACAGCGCCAGAAGAAGTTTTACAGTTTGTTCAAAAGAATGCACAGCAGAGTAAGTTGACTACTGTCAACAAATTGCAAGCACCTCAACACCTCTTTTGTTTTTTCCGAAAAAGGATTCAGCAGTTCCACTTGTTTTGCAATACATGCAAAACACCAATGTGACCAAAGAATAAGGCAATCATCTTTGTGCCAAAGAGGACGTGCTTATTCTTTGGAAACAAAGGCCGTGGACAGCAAAGGGTTATTACAAACCCAAAACAAAAGAGGGAGGTGGAGAAGAGAGATACGCAATACGCGAGGAACAAGATAAATATAAACCACGCGCACGCGATACGTCGCTCTGGCATCTATTCCGACCGCCACGTGAGAAAAAACGAGAACAACATGAATCAAAAAATGCACCACGAAAAAAAATTGACATGCAAAGCACACGAATCTGAACCGTCTAATGCCACAAGTGAAATGACAAGGCTGAACAATGCGGCAGTCTCCTCTTTTTTCGTTGTCTGCTTGAATGCTCTGATCATCCGGGGAGACGAATGGATCGGACACGTTTTCCGACTGGAAGAGCTTCTGGTCTTGGACATTTGGATTTGGTTTCCAAAGCGACCACATACATTGGTTACTTTCCAGGCTGCTCCATGTTTGCAGCTCCTTTAAATACCCCACTGTGATAACCGAGCTGGCAGAACAATGGGAGATCTAGGGACTCCTAAGAGCCATGGCACATTGAAGACAAGCCTGGAAGCATCGTCAGCTGGGTTGCTGGCGCTAGGAACCCTGGCAAACCAAGGTAGGCACCTCAAGGTTTTTTCTAGTTTCACAAATTGGTCAAGCATCGCCTGGGCAATCTGAGTCGCACCTTCGGCTCTAATCAAAGAGCTCCTGGCTGCGTCGTTGTCCAAATAGAAGATCACCTGACACCCAATCAAGCGCTCTTGCCAAATTTTGAGCGCCAGGAGCACTGGGAAAATCTCCAGTTCGTAAATCGGGTGTTCACTGTTTTCAAGAAAATCTTCTAACAAGCCGTCACCAATAGGTATTCCGAAGCATTCGATGACCATCCCCTGGTCATCAACCAAGACTGCGCCAACGGAAGCTCGCACTTCTCCGTCAGGCTCAAAAGCTCCATCTGTATAGATGGTCCAAGTTTTCGAAACCGCCTTTCTGACCACCACAGGCTCGGACTTTGCAAGCTCATCGCGAAGTGTCAAGAGCGCCCCTCTCAAGACATTTGGGAGAGTAAAAGTGGTGGAGTTCGAGCGAGAGAAACGGGAAATTATTTTCACTGCTGCTTTCAGGTTTCTGCCAAAAACGAAAGAGTTGAACCAAACAAGTCGGCCATGAAGCCTCTCAAGTTCTTTGGTGTTGACCATCTCATCTTCTTTCTGAAGAAAATAGTCAAGTTGCTCAAGTAACTCTCGTCTCCTTGATTCAGTGTGTCCAAGTGTGAAGCAGCCCTCATTCGCCTTTTTAAGGTCAAACTGCAACCCCAAGGATTTGAACTCCTGGGTGAAAGGAGGGGCTTTTTCCCCATCAGCAGCGTAATCGAATCCCAACAACTTGAACAAGGCCTCTATGTAGAATTGAGTGTTGTCAGCAAACTTTGAGGGCGACACAGCTGTGAAGTCATCGAAGAAACTCGACCAGCAAAGAAGCAAGCCTTTGGTGCCTATGAAGGCAAGCGAGGCTGCAACTCGTAGGAACCCCACCACGCTTCCCGTGGCGCCGAAAGGCAGCGCTAAGACATCAAAGAACTTCACTGTTTGATTTTGATCTCTAAGCGCAATCTTCAAACGCTGGGCTTCCTCAGGGCTGACCCCAAACTGCTTATACGCAGCCTTCAAGTCAAATGTTCTTCCGACCCAAGGCAAATTGCCAATAGGATTGTCGCTCCTCATCATCGCCAGCAGTATCGCTACTATCTGATCCACTGACTCAACTCTGAGCCTTTCAGGCAAACCGACTGTGGAATTCACACCACAGATCGAGAAGTCATCTATCAGTCTCATCTTGTTCTTCTGCTGTATCGGAAATCTCTTTGCCACGAAGTGCTTTCTCAAGTCCACATCTTCGGACTCACGTAGCCATCCTTTCTCTACTTCGGTTTTTGTTTCTTCCAAAGCTTTTTCATCAAGCTCTGTCCAGGGACCCTTTTTCAAAGCACCCACCACAGCTGAGTTCATGCCAAGCGCTACACCGCTGAGCTGCTCCACTGTCATTGAGGCCGCCCTGACTTTCTTATCGAAGACACCACTCTCTGCAGCCCATCCTGTTAAAGAGAAACCTGCAATGACTTCATCAACAATCTTTGCATCGTTGTAACCCAAACTAACCAAGATGTGCTTCCACAGCAGCAGTTTCTTCTTGCTCAAGATCTGTTTCAAGTGTTCAGGCAACTGCTCATGTAACCTCGCTTCATCTTGCTTGAGCTCGGTCGACTTCTTGAGCCAACTCTTGAAAACCTCCGCTCTATGAGCCAAAAGTTTGTGTTCGGGCCACTCCAGGTTGGCCTTGATGGCCTGCGAAGTTTCTGATGATGTTCTCACCAAATGACCTCTTGGGTGACCTACTTTCTGAGCTGCCGCCATAAACTCGGTTGGGCTTCTTGGAACCCCTACCAGAATCACTTCATGATCTTGACCTTGAAGAAGCTCTTTGTGTATGAGCACTCTCTTTCCATATGTAGCCAAGTGCACATCCCTGGAAAAACCCCGCTGCAAGACACGGGATGTGGGCTTCGAACCTTTGGGCAAGGTGGATACCAAGGTTTGCACATCGTTGCAGTTCAACGGCACTGCCAACGCTACATAGTGTCCAAACTCGGACACTGGTTGCAATAACACTTTGGACCGCGGTTGGTCTGTGAAAAGCTGTCGTTTTCCGACATCAAGATCAAAATTTACTTGTTGAGTCAGGTCCTGGGGACCTTCCAAATTTCTGATTCTTGCCCACTGAAGGAAAATGGATGCCAGCCTTTCGCACAAGATATCCGGATATGCCGCTTCCTCTTTTGTGGGATATGTTATTACACCCTTATGCACTGTAGGCTTCCAAGACTTGTGCGTGTGATTTCCATCACACCTGATTCCAAGTGATTCCAGCATGTTCTCGGCCGGGCTCAAAGGGTTGTACGCCCAAAACTTGGAAGCTTTATCCCTTGCTCCACCATGCATGCAGTGGTCCAGGATAGTAGTGTGCCCTCTTGGGAAGAGCTTCAATAGTTTTTCTATCCAACTGGTCTTCCAGAACAAGGAATTTGCAGGGTTTTCGATGGAAACCGAAACATTCCAACCGATCAGCAACTGCAGCAATTCGGCCATGGCCTTGTAGGAAGCATTTGCGCTGTCAACCCTCTGCTGGTCTTTGTCAGACAGCCCCGGCAAGCCATCTGGGAAATCATCACTGCGCAGAGGTTGAGGTTGCAAGTGGAATGGGACTCCAGCAACTCTGCGGCCCCTGGCTCGTGAAGCTGTGCCGCAACTAGGGGCACAATGAGCATGCACAATCGCATCTTTCTCCGCCGTCAAAACTTCGACAAGAGTGGCATACTGTTGTGGATCTGACAAGTCGTAATTTGCCACCGCGCAATTTTCAGCCCTCCTGGGGTCCTTGTCTATTGGCAAAGCTCTCAAACCAAACTTGCGGCAAGCTTTGCTGAGTCTGCACGACCCAGAAAAAATTTCGACCACCAAACCAACATCTTTATGCAGTTTGTTGTCATCTGAATTTTTTACTTCCTCAAAAACCGGAAGCTTGTCATCGCATGCAGTTTCAAAATTTGCGCCTGATTTCTGTTGAAGATCACCGCCAAGAGGCGCACCTGGGGCGTCTGTCTCATCCTGTCACGAGGTCGATGTTGAGTGACAAGCTGCTGCACCATGCTTTGGCTTGAGACAACGCATGCATGTATGGTATCCAAACTTGCAGCGTCCACCTTTCGTCTGGTTATTGCACCCCTTGCTCAAATTGAAGTGCCAACACATTGGCTTGCCCTCTGCTGTCTTCATCTTTAAGCCTTTCAGCTCATCAGGAATCTTTGCAGGCTCACGATCGCCTTGTCTCTGCTTCTTGAACGGTTGACCTTTGGTTGGACCCGTGGCATCGGCCTCACGCTTTGTACCCTTCAATGGCGGGTTGGCACTGGGAGCTTGCATGCGAGGCAATGCAATCAAATGCACATTGACTCGAGGGTCATGCATCAATCTGGAAAAAATTTCATCCAGAGGGGGAGGTTTCCCCTTGTCAGCCATCAAACTTCCAGTAAATTCCGATGCCATCAACGAAAAAATTTCACGGTCCGCTCTGAGGATTTGCGTAAGGTTCAGGCTGGGTCCATACGAAGGTTCCTGCGCCAAAGAGCCCATCAGCTTATCAAGCCACACCTGACAGGGTTGCCACGAAAGAAGATGCACAAGCTCAAATGCTAAATGCCGCCTTTGCAAAGCGAAGAAGAGTCTGAGTTCAGTCGAAGTGTCCACATCTGACATGTTACTGCTGGCTGCAGACCTCAAGGAACCCTGCTCGATAGTGATTATTTGTTTGGATTTCTGTTTGGACTCCGACTGGATCTCCATCTCTCTCGAGTGACACTTCGAAGGTCCAATGTAAGTCAGTGACCCTGTTTCGACCATATGAAAAACTGCGTCAATCAAACTGTGAGATGGCTGCTGATCTGGTTTATGAAGAAGACCTGTTATCCCCTTTTTCTGTGCCTCCAATCGCGTCTGTTTTTCGATGAAAGGCAACTTCTTCAGAGGCTCCGACGAATCGGTGTTGATGGCATTGGTCTTCATGTCATTCAACAAGTAAGTGCATGACTCAAAATGCAATCTACGCACAGTTGCAACGTCTCCCAAAGTTGGAGTGCCATACAACGATTCAGCTAACTTCGAAATCTCAGCGTCTGTGACTTGATTCTGAGGAGAACCAACTGCAAATGCAAACGTCGAAAACGTGGTAAGACTCTGAGCCTCTGCCTTCTCTGCAAGGCCCCTCTGAAGCTGCTCACATCGTTTTTTGAAGGCACTTTCTGAGTCAACCAAGGCCATGACTGTCAAGGTAGGTTTAACCGGCAAAGGTCAGAGTGAAGACCCGCTAAGAGAAAAAATTGTTTAGAAGTTTTTGTGCAGCTATTTGAAAAATTCAGGTCATGCTGTTGCAAGGTGTATTAATCAAGCAGTAAACAAATTTGCAAAAGGAAACACTTGATTCTGCACTCTCGGGTTGCCAAACATTGCATTGTCGAAAACTGCATAAAGGCAACAACATTAACTTCACAAAATGTGAAGTGCTTGAACCACGATTTGCACACGACAGTGCGATAAAATACTATGGCCACGGTTGGAAAACAGTACATGCTTCCAGACCACTTGATGACCACCATGTTTGGTCAAAAATGAGATTCATACAGACCTCTTGACCTGGGCTTTTCTCAAAGAGAATAATGGCAGCTTCATGGTTGCTGAACCTTTTTTCTCATAACGCTGCAATGCCCCGATTTTTTTTTACGGGAGGACAAGTCTAGAATCCAATTTGGTTCTGGCCGCCTTCCAACACATCGAGCAGCAAGGCGAGTCCCAACGCACTTGAAGAGGGGGACGGTGTGATTCACCCCTTTGCCTGCCACAAAGAAAAATTCTTTGGTATCCATCTGCCAAAAGGTGCAGCATCTTTGACTTGGAGTGCTGTATCAAAGACGTTCCAGCAGGTGCTGTTGGGCATCTCACCAGTCGAGCGGCTCTACCAGCATTGCTGGCCTCCTCGTCCGACGACGAGTCAGTGTCGCTTGGGCCCTCACTTGAGTCTGAGTCCACAGCATGAGCTTGTCCAGTCCCAGACTCCTTGTCAGGCTCTTCTGTGTTCAAAGCTTCATTCGCTGCAAATGGTTGTTCTGGATCTTCCACCTTGCAAACTGTAGTGAAGCGGCCAGACCTGGAAGCATCTGGGCAAAAACATTGAGTTCGAATCGATTGCAAAACCTTCTCAAGTTCACGCAACGGTCCTGCAAGAGCATCTCTGCTGTACGTGAGGACACTTTTCAGATGGCTGACATGCCCTCCAAGTATCTCACGCGTTGATATGTCGCAACCAAACTTTGCCATGTACGACAAAAGCGTACTCTTGCATGAGTGAGAAGAAATTCTTCTGCCAGCCAGGTCAATGCCATTTCTGTCCAGCAACATGCGAACCCACTTCCCCATCTCATCAGAGGATATGGGTCTTTTGGTGGGCTCGTTGTCAAACCCAGGCGCCGGCATAACAGGGTAACCCTCAGTGATGTCACCCCCAACTGTCGACCTAACCACCAACCAGGTTCTGGCCCAATTTTCAAAGGTCACTCCATGAGCAACAGCCACGGCCGGCAAGAAACCTTCTGACCAAGCGTTTGCTCGTTTGGTTTTGTGGTCCATGACTTTGAATTCCAAAAACACTGGATCCCATTGGCATGGGTCTGCTTCCATTGATTCTGCATGCTGTAGGTCGCTCCAACGGCTTCTGGAGTAAACAGCACAAAGAGTTGCACCAGCCATGACTCGATCCCACAAGTCCTCTGCTTCCGACTGCAAGATCTCATGAAGCACCTTGAGCTCCTTGACCGTGAAAGGAGAGGCCTGCCTTCTCGGACCAGGGTTTTGATACTTGGATGCCCCAACAACTCGTTTTGAAAGCAGTTCGGCTCCCAATTGGGACACCCCAAGCACATGCTCTGTGAACCTCAATGATTCCACTACAGATTGCAATCGACTGGATGGGCTCCCAGCCTGTCTTTCAGCACAGAAATGACTGTAGAGTGTCGCTTCATCACCTGGAAAAAGCATCCCTTGGCTATCAAGGTAACTGACATACCTCTGCAACGAGTTTGCCCTTTTGATCAGTGTCAAAGGAGACTTTGTTGCAAACACATCTCGAAGCACCCTCAACTGATCCGACACATCTGCAAGCAGGGAGATCTGGTCTTTGATTGCAATACCAAAAGGAAAACGAAGCACCAAGTCATACCACCTCTTAAGCGCAGTGTCCAGTTTAGCTTCTTGGGATTCACTCCAAGACGCCACATCCACCGTCGTGACAACTTCTTTCCAATGGTTTGCAAAAACAGAAGTTCTGAGTCTCTTGCACGGTGCATCAACTTCGACGCTTGGCACTGAAGGAATTGCCGCAAAAGCTGGTCTGGTAAAGACTGGAGGCTTCTCGCAGGAGAAAAAGGTTGAACTTCCAAACAGGTTCTTCCAAACTCCTTTTTCCCAAGGCAACTCTACATCCATTTTTCTGTCTAGACTCAACCACTGTTTTTCGATGCATAACTCTGAGGGCAGCTCGACATCGTCTGCAATGACTTTGCATTCAAGCCACCTGTCAGCTGCACCTGTATTCAAGTCTGACTGCAAACCAAAACCCGCATCACCCCCAAGAAACGGTTTTGAGGATGTAGCTGAAATATCAGAACAATCATCCATTGAGGCCACGGCGAAGTTCTGCAAGATCGTCGTAACAGTCAGTGATTTCAACTGCAAATGCAAAACACGTGGCCCTCAAAGTTCCTCTGTCCCGCGGATGTAAATACAGGAAGGTGATCAAGTTGGAATGCACCGAACCCAAACTGAAAACAATGGTTGACTGCCAAATGTTGGACTCCTCCCAACGAACAAAATCAGCCTCTGAGGTCACTGCGAAACGTGTCCACAGCACAGGGTAAGAATTGCTCATGCAAGCAGCAGCCACAAAATGATAGAAATGCCAGCAGTAAAAGCGCAAATAATAGCCACCAGAAAATGACAGAAGGTCAAATGTTGTTTCACTGGGCCACCAAGCACCAAAGGACCCGCTATGGCAACGCGCCCTCTACGACGCATCTATCAAAAACTGCTAACTGCACCCTGTGACAGGAGTGGAAACTTTATCCACTTGACCGACAGGCGTGGATATGAAGTTGAGTTGAAGTTTCCATGTATGTCATGTTAAGAACTACCGTTCACTTATGCAACATTGGGTGCTTCCAAAGCAACAGGGTTTGTCAGAATTCTGATCTATTCAGAAAAAGGCGACACTGAAACAAACCACAAACAGTTAACTTCTTCAAACAGCAAAAAGGTTTTTGGAAAAACCCAGAGGAACAAAACACGCGTACAGCGCCAGAAGAAGTTTTACAGTTTGTTCAAAAGAATGCACAGCAGAGTAAGTTGACTACTGTCAACAAATTGCAAGCACCTCAACACCTCTTTTGTTTTTTCCGAAAAAGGATTCAGCAGTTCCACTTGTTTTGCAATACATGCAAAACACCAATGTGACCAAAGAATAAGGCAATCATCTTTGTGCCAAAGAGGACGTGCAAACATAAGGCCTACGGCTTTAGTCCTGTCAGTCCCAGTTGGTAGGCGACCTCGAGTCTTATCATAGCCGGCGACCTGCCGTCGGTGTGCCGCTGCACTACAATTTCAAAGTTATCGCAACCACTGCAGGGTACCTGTTGTTGGTATGCTACACTCATCTAGTCCAATCATGTTTGACAATGTGCGCATGGAGAATGTATCAACAGAATGCAATGGAACATGCCACATGATTGCAATATCAACATGAGAGCTCAAGAAGGCAATGTGGCCGAGATGGATACCATTCACTTCTCAGTGATGCTTTTTGCACGCAACCAGGTCTCGTATTTCAATTTCAAGCTTGCTTGAACCCCACATCAGAGCCGTGTGCACTGATATGATGCTTGGAAAAGAGCTACTGAGCGGACTCTGAGTGCGCCCTGAATGCGATAGCCATTGCTGATCTTTTCACCTTAGATCTTTCTCACCTCCTGTTTCACCTTTCCCATTTTCACCACTCTCGTCGCGAAGTGCATGGGTGTGAAGTTATGTCTAAACGGCTACACGTTGTGATCTCCGGGATCCTGGCTGGGGGGACCTCTCTGGTTCGTGCGTCTTGTTGGTTTTGTATTTGTTTTTGGATGGCCTGCGCAGATGATGGCACATAAGTTGCTATCGCGATCAATTCCTTAAGAGCGAATTGCTGTCCAATTGCCCTGTTTTCTTGTGAAAAACGTAAACCCAAGTACACCTCTCGTGTACCCAAATCGACGCTTTCGTAAAATCACTACGCCAGACGCAAACACCTACTGTGGTTGCGGCCCCGCAGTTACTTACTTCTCTGCAATGTCAAATAAAGGAACTTGTTCCACCCTGACTCCTAAGTGCACGTCAGACTCCTTCTTTTCTCTCCAGACGCCACACACAACGGAACAGGTCAACAGGAACCAGGGCAGGCACACAGCCACAGCCCACAAACAAAGGAAAGAAGCAAGATGTTCCAGTGTGGCTACTGTTCAAGTGCCCTAGGTGACACTGCAGTTCAGTTCGCTTCGGAGCACTTGACACCACTCCCTTGAGCCGATGTCTCAACTGGGAAACTCGATTCCAGGTTTCCAATACACAACCTTCCCTCAAAGGTTGTTGAAACAATTCCGAACTGCTATGATATACAAATCACCTAGTCACAAAACGTCAGAAACATCTCCAAAAGTTCTCAAGTCAAGCTGGTCCTCGTCCAAACGCAAGTAACCAGCTAGCCGGTGTTACTAGTCTCTACCAAACGTCTAGACTAGTCACACGGCTAGTTAAGAACGAAATGTTCCACTCAAATTCCTATACAAAATCCTCTTGCAATACAGAACAACATGGGAACCTCATGTTCCATCTCCAAAACAGTTCTTCACATAGATATGTGCTCCCATAGTGCCAAACTACCAAGGAGAGTAAAAATGTTCTGCTCGACTTCTCCACAACGGTTCTTCACACAGAGATATCTTCTCATAGTTCCAAACCGTCGAGGAGAGTAGAATACTCTGCTCGACTTCTCAGCTAATATCCAGTCATAGACAGTCATAGCGCTAAAGTAGTTCGCTTACTGTCATAACCAAAAGTCAGCAACAAGTCACAGGCATAAAGATCATAATGCAGCTCTCCAGATCAAGTATCCGGAGGTTGAATAAGATACGTAGGCATTGTCCTCACAATGCCGAAGTATTTCACATACTCAAAAGATCTGCTTGACTTCTCAGCTGATGTCCAGTCATAAACAGTCATAGCGCTAAGGTAGTTCGCTTACTGCAATAACCAAACGTCAGCTATAAGCCACAGATATAAAGATCACAAAGTAGATCTCCAGATCAAATACCCAGAGGTCAAAGAAGATACGTAGGCATTGTCCTCACAATGCCGGAGTATCTCACATACTCGCAAGAAGTAATCAAATAGGCTTCACCAACATCTCAGATGTACGAAGCAATGACAAGAATCGAAACGGATGATCCAAAACCATCTCAGTTAGATTCATACTCCTCCAAGAGGTCAAAGAACTTCCGAGATCGATGGAATCATAGCATCCCGACTCAACTGCATAGCGAATGCTTCTGGAAGCATTCGCTCAGTATCATAAAGCCAAATAAAGCTCCAAACTGTACTTAAAGTGTCTTGAACTCCGTGTAGATTCACTCAGACCCACAGGTCGATATCTCAGAGCAACTCCGGCAGCTTCAAATACTACAAAGCAATATCGAAACTGCTCAAGTCTGTTGCAGACATCTTCCCATAGTCCAGTTCCACTACCAAATACTCAATGAATGGCAGGTCGCACCAAAGCCAAGTTGTAACCCTGTAAGGGACACAAACTTTCACACCCCCTTTCGAGATGTCATTCATTCTTCTCTGTACACACATACTAAAGTCACATCCAGAATGAACTTCGCCATACCTTCAATGTCAAAAATGTGTAGAAGACTTTGTATTCACCAATAGACTTTGACATTCCATCAGTGCAGTACATCTTCAAGATAATGTCGAGGACTTGTTTGAAGTGCTCGTAGATGTTCTTCATCCACCAGCAAAATGAAGTCCAAATTCTTCTGAAATAACTGTCTCTGAGAATTCAACTGATTTCAGTCCACCTTCAGCTTGGAAGCCCGGTTGAAAGCAAGATAGAATTGATCCAATTCTGGATGATTCTCAAAATAGAAACAGTTGTCTTTCCAATGCTTCGCTCTTCACAATGAAATAGTCGATCCATATCCATAACCATCGCCATCGCTGATTTCAGCAATACTCCAGGGATATCTCCAGAAGCAAAACTTCCAATCTTCAGCCAGTCGAAAATCATCAATTCAGAATCCATCAATTGTACCAGGTATCTCTTCAGAACGATATCTATCTTCCAATACCAGATCATCAACTGATCGAAGGAACCATGGCGTCAATTCGCGACCAACTACGGTGCTGTTTGTGGTTCCCTAAAACAAACGAAAACACCAACAACACACACACACACGAGATCCAAGACGAAGACAGACGAAGCACTGTCGGAGTCAACACAAAAAAAACAAGGCCGACTGTTTCAGCTAATCCGCATCCTCCAATGGAAGATAAACATGTCAGACAAGCGAAACTGTCATCAGCCTCAAATACTCACAGTCCAAAATCCACATTCGTGGTGTCACTAGTCTTGAACGTGAATACATTGATGCACCAGGCAAACTCAGCTTCAAACAAGCTATATACTAGATGTGCTGAGCTTCGGACATGCTAGATACCAAGCGCTTTAAGTTTCGGGCACGCAGGGTACTAGATGCGCTAAGCTCAGGGCAAATCTCCAAGGCTGGACCTTGTCCCCCTTTTGAGATAAAGTCCATCAACCTTCAAAAATGAATTCTGGCCATCATAAAAGCTGATCTATTACATAGTCAAACAAAGAAAACAAATACCAAAACACTCTACAAGCATACTACTTACAAACACATGAACCGCGTCAGGGAAATCCATTCCACTGACATCAATAAAGATATATATTCACACATCAAGAATACAGTTCCAACAAGATTGACATGTACCTCAAGCCAGGGATGTCCAATCCACTGCCATCAACGGACAAGATAGCGACTAAACGTTCAGATCAAACACAAGATCTTACAGGTGTTTCCATCAGACATTTAGCCTGGATCCTTACTGATTCTTCTTTCATTCAAGAATCGGATCTGGCCATGTCATCATCTGGAAAAAAGGCGGCAGATAAAAAACACAGAATTAAAGACAAGCCACCATCGACATCGAAACAACCACGATGCACAAGCTCACAACAAGTTCACACACATGTCCATGGACAGCACAGACATGAAACCTTTCCTACCAAGAGCTGATCCTTCCAGGATACAACTCAACTCCACAATGCAAGCTTCTCGCCCCCTTTCAAGATCTGCTTCCCTTCTCTCCCTTTTGCAGCGCAAAAGGATCCAGAGTGATCATAGCGAACACGTGCAAACTAGAGTGAACCTCGAGCTGGCCAGCGGTTGACAAACCAATTACCAACTATTCTCTCTATTGCACAAACTGCCAGGAATTGACAAGATATACAGACCCTGGACTCCATCCAAAGGACAGGAAACGGATCCCTTTCACAGCACTCAATAGAGGACCTCTGAGAATGCTCCAGCCATTCTTGTCCTTCTAATAGATACGGCGGTACTGCTGCTTGCCGTCTCTCAGCATGCCGAGTCCATTCGGGGCCCACAGGGCCGTAATGGCTGAAACCTGGTCGCCACGATAAGGAGTGGGTGAAAGCGTTCGTAAAACGCCACTGCCTGGGTCCCTCGTGACTATCCCAGTTCTCTGACTGGGAGTTGAAATACCCATCGGGGCAGTGGGACGCTGTTCACCTGGACGTTCTGGGCAATAAGCCATGAACAAAGAATCCGGTAACGTTGGCGGCGGGGGCAGCCCCGCACCTACTCCCGCAGGCATTGGATGTCCACTGGCAGGTGCTGCAGGCATTGGGTGTCCACTGACAGGTCCCGCATGCATTGGGTATCCACTGGCAGGTGCGGCAGGCAATGGATGTCCACTAGCAGGTGCCGCCGGCATCGGAGGTCCACTGGCAGGCGCGGCAGACATTCTCATAGATGGTGGAGTGCCTCCAGGTAACCCCGCCCCGGGCACGGCAGCTGTCTCTGTCGGCCCAACCATGCCAGGAGGATTGACAGGTGGGTTCGGTGGAAAGAATCCACCCATCTCCACGCTCAGGCGTCTCAGGTGTGTCCCTATGGATCCCTTCCGGTGTCCCCATCACACGGACAAGCTCCTTGAGGTGTCGGCTGACTCCCTCAAAACCGCCCTGAAGACACTGTTCAAGCCTTTCACCCTGAGTCTTGATCTCTTCCCGAACAGCTTTGACATTGTTCTCGATCGTCTCATTCCCCGTCATGGCCCACTTCCCAACATGGGAGAATTTGTCGAATGCTTTCAACAATTTCACAATCTCGGCACTCTGGTGTGACACCGCTCCCGTCACGGCAGTAGTACCATATGACTGGGCCTTCAATTGCTCTCGAAGCTCGCTGAATCCTTTCGAGAGCTCTTTGCGGGCGTCACTAACATTGTCCACAGCCAGACCCAAGTCCTCTGTCAAGGTGGTGAGCTTGGAAGCGCAGTCACCGATGTTCTTTGCCAGAGCATTACTTACCATCAAGACTGATTTCTCAGCTTCTTCCGGCAATGCCTCCACTGGTGGTATCTCTGCTCCTGGACCAACATCCTCATTCAAACCTGGGCTTCCATGGGCTTCGGTCGCGGTACGGCCACGCGACCGTGACCGCCCACGGTGCTCATCACCTTCTTCCCCATGAGCTCCATTGCCATGGGCACGGGCATCTCCATCGGCCGACATTCCTAGCAGTACCCGTTCGAGACGATTGCGCAGAGCTGACACTACCCTGTTCGACAGGCCCGGCTGGTGATAGAGCCGCATGCCCTACAGTCCCCAGGTCTCAAACAGAAAACCATCAAAGCAATCAAACAACCAACCAACATGAGGTGCATGCTCAACAATACAAATAACCAACAAGACTGTTTCCCAAAATTCCAGATGCTACCAACATACCGGAATTTTGCGAACCATTGACACATATGTCCCAACATGCATGCAGTCAAAGTCTGGATTCGTTTCCAAAGCAGCAAAACAGGGAAAACTGACCATCCCTCTCTACAAAACACCAGAACAGTCACCATCCCTAAAACAAAAACGAGTTCCCATGAGTTCACTGTGCACTCCCTGCTGTATGCAGTACAAGCTCAAAAACACCTATTGACAGGCATGCAGATGTTCTGGAAACGAACAGGTCTCCGTGGTTCTGCAGGAACCCTTCGACAAGTCATCTTCACAAACAAAAGCTGCACTCGCCAAACGACAAATTGACAAAGAAAATCCTAACTGCAAAACAAGGAGCATTGCACAAAACACTCAAAATTGTTTGTGTTTCATTTGTTTGTTTCGTTTCGTTTGTTTCGTTTCGTTTAAAATTGAGATTCCACATGACTGCATTCCACACTCTTGCAACATGACCGCACCAAAATACTGAAATGTGCCAATCACCGATTGCACGCACTCAAACCGCACTTTCCACCATTTTGCAACAACTCACACAGCTGAACCTAGAGACCTAAAGTACACTAATCTACAACTCACCCACGCTTCAGTTTCGATCAGGACGTTCACGAACTGGCTCATAGACAACCATCTGATCGATGATCCGATAAAGCAACCTTCCTTGCCCATCATATTCTTCAGGAAGAAGAAGTCCATACCAACGGAACTCACCTTTCTGAACTTTCTCCAGTACATTTGAGTCGCACTCAAATCAATCCTGGAGGTATAGATATCTGGTGAGATCCTCTGAAGCGTCCGCAGTTCTTCCAACTGTGGTGGGGCGACAGCGATCCAAAGGCGGATGCTATCCTCCATTGCTCTAAAATCAAAAACAAATTAGATCCCTTCACTCAGCAAAAGCAAAACAAATGGCTTCGCGGCATCGATGCAGACATGCAATGCAACTAATGCTTCATGTGGCAAACAAAACACTCACTGCAAATCTCAGTACAGGCTGATCTCTTGACTGTGATCCTTGCCGCATACAGTTCCTCTGAACCAACGACCCATGACCCTACAGTCAAGCTCCACTCCAACTCCGCATGACAACTCCACGTGCCCAAATGCACAGTTTCCCCACAGCAATGCAAACTGTCCGTTCATCACATGAGCAACGCAGACCCTCCAGGCTGCCGAAGGAACTCTTTCTTCTTTCCCTTCCGCATTTCAAACTGGGACTCAAAAACTATACCTAAGCCTCCATGGTCTGCCCGATTGCTATACTTGGACCCTGACCGGTTAAATGAACTTAACAGCCATCTCACTAATGCGGTACAACAAGCGCCCTTTGCTGTCCCACTCTTCACATTTCACAGGCCCATGCCAGCGGTACTCAGTGGGCTTAGTCTTCTCCAAGATTCCACTCTCAACCTTTTGAAGGTACCCGAGCGCAAAGACTTCCATTTAACCTTCAGGCGTCCAATCCATAAAGTACTGGGCACGATCCACAGCCTCCTTAGGTCCCAAGCGCAGGCCAAAGCGACCAGAATATTCATCTGGAAACACCTCATTGCCCTTGTTCAACTCTTCCAACTGCTTAGGCGTCAAAGCAATCCAGAGCTTGAGCGACTCCATGTTTGAAACGCACACACACGGCCACGGTCTCAGAGCTCTTGACACAAAACAGTCACAAACAGCTGCGGAAACATGAGTAGAGGTTCATCCAAAGCTCATACTCTTGGAAACCAAAACTCCCACACTTCTCATGTGCAAACATCACAAGACTGACCCAACGGCTTTCTCTGTCGCTTCCAGCTTTACCTCTCTCAGCCAACGACCTTATACACCTCTAGGTCACAAACAGTTCAACATTTCAAGCTCCCGCATCAAAACAGAGCTAAACGGCTAAACGGGTCATTTCTTTCCAGGCAGCCAACCGCAGAGCACAAAAGCTATTTCTACTGACGTCTCCTCCTAAACCAGCAAACTATGGCCCAGGTCTTCCTCAGCTGTCATCTCCGGGACGTCACTCACACTCGTCAACTCATCGTCCGAGTTGGCACGTGTATCACAGTGACCTTCCTTCCCAGACGTCGATATTGTCGCAGCATCAATCAACGGTGGCTCCCTTCTGACGCCCGCCACACTTTCTTCCGCATCAATGACAACAGGTGCGGTAGCCGCGTCAATGGGATATGCTCGACGCCGCACAGCTTTGGAAGACTGGCCCTTCTTGTCGAAGCTATTCTTGATCACTGGTTGCTTAGCGCGAGACGTTACAGATGTTGGCTCCTCCTTAGAGACTTCCTTCTGGTCTCCCCGATCGGACATGGCAACCAGATCTAATCTACCTTTGACCTTCTTGAACAATACTTGGCGTCATCAGTGACAAGCATGACTTCCACCTTCAATCACCCACAGTGTACTCCAAAAAATAAAGTTTCATGCGTATTGGGCTCAAAATCAAATCTACCTTCAGATTGAATAACACTGCCATGACAACTCAGAAAGCGCTCTTCACATGCTTATTCCAGCCACCTGATACACCTTTTCTCACTACCCCTCTTCTAAAGACCAACTGAGTTCAAGACCCAAGACGTGCCTCAGTTGTTCGCAAGAACCATGTACCTGACACCATCAGTTCCCAACCTTTGCACCTTGATCCAATACCTCAGTGTCCGAGGATGTCAAACCTGGCAATCAGCTGCCCCACCCTCAGGGAGTTCCAAGTTACAATCTTGCAGCAAGTTACCTACTGTCACTTCCTACTGCCGAAACGAAATTCCTACGTCCAGGAAAGTCCCATCCATGCATACATCTCCAGACACTCTAGCCTGGCCTTGCCATAGTGACCCTACGCTAGCAATACGTCACGCCATGACACAGACTCCTACCAGAATACCGCCTATATCACATGAATGCCTTCCAAACACCACGCACCTACACAAGGTGAAAAGAAAACTTACTCTGACAGAATCCGCTGTCACCATAGACTCAACTCCTCCGTCCAAGTCACAAGTCCTGCCCAGGGCTGACTAATTCTGTATGTTCTCCTACAGGTACCACTGTCGACAGCTTACCATGGATTCACTTCTGTCCAGCCTACCAAGAACAAACCCTGCCGAATCTTGCCCAACTTGCAAACGAAGAGTCGTTCAAATAAAACGATGCGTCCACGATCCTCATGATCCGTAAAAATCTATACAAAAACTAAAACAGGATCCCAAAGTCACCTGAACCCAAACAGACTCAAACCAACTCCACACTCCCTAGTGACCTCACACTCTCAGATCATCACCCCCTGTGACATAGGTGCACCTTAGTACGAGCTCATCTCTGCATCTGCGTCCGGATCACGGAGCTCCAATACTCAAGATCCCAATCTCACCTTAGATGACGTCCTTAGTATCTTGTCACACACAAGGGTCAGCGGAAGATGGTGTGGGCAGCCCTTCTTTCAGGGCTCCGCTACCAAGTGAAAAACGTAAACCCAAGTACACCTCTCGTGTACCCAAATCGACGCTTTCGTAAAATCACTACGCCAGACGCAAACACCTACTGTGGTTGCGGCCCCGCAGTTACTTACTTCTCTGCAATGTCAAATAAAGGAACTTGTTCCACCCTGACTCCTAAGTGCACGTCAGACTCCTTCTTTTCTCTCCAGACGCCACACACAACGGAACAGGTCAACAGGAACCAGGGCAGGCACACAGCCACAGCCCACAAACAAAGGAAAGAAGCAAGATGTTCCAGTGTGGCTACTGTTTCAAGTGCCCTAGGTGACACTGCAGTTCAGTTCTCTTCGGAACACTCGACACCACTCCCTTGAGCCGATGTCTCAACTGGGAAACTCGATTCCAGGTTTCCAATACACAACCTTCCCCCAAAGGTTGTTGAAACAATTCCGAACTGCTATGATATACAAATCACCTAGTCACAAAACGTCAGAAACATCTCCAAAAGTTCTCAAGTCAAGCTGGTCCTCGTCCAAACGCAAGTAACCAGCTAGCCGGTGTTACTAGTCTCTACCAAACGTCTAGACTAGTCACACGGCTAGTTAAGAACGAAATGTTCCACTCAAATTCCTGTACAAAATCCGCTTGCAATACAGAACAACATGGGAACCTCATGTTCCATCTCCAAAACAGTTCTTCACATAGATATGTGCTCCCATAGTGCCAAACTACCAAGGAGAGTAAAAATAGTCATAAACAGTCATAGCGCTAAAGTAGTTCGCTTACTGTCATAACCAAAAGTCAGCAACAAGTCACAGGCATAAAGATCATAATGCAGCTCTCCAGATCAAGTATCCGGAGGTTGAATAAGATACGTAGGCATTGTCCTCACAATACCGAAGTATTTCACATACTCAAAAGATCTGCTTGACTTCTCAGCTAATGTCCAGTCATAAACAGTCATAGCGCAAGGTAGTTCGCTTACTGCAATAACCAAACGTCAGCTATAAGCCACAGATATAAAGATCACAAAGTGTAGAAAAAGCGCCGTGCACAGATCTGCGGTCAGATCCAACGCTTCTTCCAAAATTCCTACAGAACTACGCGGGCGGACGCGTACGTCAACCACGCACACCAAACACAAGCGCAGCGCGTAAGTCCCTAACCTAATTAAACTAAAGCAAAACCGTGTCAAAAGAAATGTTTCTTCCTCGACTCCCACATGCTGACGTCAAGCTCCTTCTTTTCGCTCCAGACGCAACACGATCAGTCAAAGAGAAACACAAACACAACAAACAAAACGCACAAAACGAGAACAAAGGAAGAGGAAAGATGTTCGTGTTCCCCGTGTCGGTCTGTCTTATGTCAAGTTATGTGACACAGCAGCTTCTGTTCATTAAATGAACTTCTGACACCAGTCCTTCGAGCCGATGTCTCAACTGGTAAACTCGATTCCAGGTTTCCAGTCAACAAACCTCAAGTTCTTCAAATAAAGGTTTGTTAAAACTATTCCAGCTGCTAGAAGTCTACAAAACTCAATTTCACTAGATGAATTCAAAATCATCGAAACACTTCCAAAAGTTCTCAAAGCAAACTGGTTCTCATCCAAACGTGAATAACCAGCTCATTAGTCCCAAACTGACTAACTTCTCAAGAACGAAGTGATTCACACAAGGTGTCTGTACAACCTTCTTCTGGATACAAAACATAGTCAGAACACAAAGCTCTTTCTCCAAATCAGTCTTCCACATAGAGATAGTATCTCACAGTTTCCAACTTCAATGTAGAATAGAATGTTCTGTTCGACATTGTCAATGTAGGTCAGCCAAATACAGTTGTATCGCTAAAGTCTTTCGACCACTGTAATAGCCAATCCACAGTGTAGATCAAAGTCGTGTCAAACAATGTTGTCCTCATAGAGATAACCAAAGTCATCTCAGGAACGATAAAAACACACCATAAGATCAAGTGCATGATCTATAGGCCACGATGACGATGATGTAGGTATTGTCCTCACAATACCGAAACAACTCATCACAAAACTCTCAGACAAATAAGATGCCCAAATATGATCATTGTCCTCACAATGCCAATGCATCTCAAGGTCCAAGCTCAAAGCATAGTGGGTTCTCTCCATCAGATATTTCCAGCTAGCTTAAACTCTTCTCCAAGAGTTTCTAGCTGTATTCTCATCACTTGGAGAGAATGAGCTTCGCAATATACCGTGTCCAGAAGTGCCGTGGACACAAGAAATAATCTCAATGTCAAACCAATGTAGGTATCTTCAGTTCAGGCAATAAGCCGTACTAGACTCAAGTCGAATCCAGAATAAGATGTAGAACTGATCAATATACCACAATCACTGGTCAACACTGATCAATGACATCATCCTGACGTCAGAAATGATAAGTCCGAAGACCAACAGAATATTGTGACACAGGATGGTCACATACAAGATTCCTTCCGCAACAAGTAGAGTGTTCTCTACCAATCTTCCATGACTTCTTGCAGTATCATCGCGTCATGAACTCTTGTAGTAGCCTTCCACGTATCCTCTGTGCATAGTTTGTGCACAATGATGAGTGACATGTCGCTTCACCCTTACCCAAAGGGTGGTCTCACAGGGTGTCAAATTTCCATACCCCCTTTCGACATGACATCGCATCCACTCACCTCACTTCCAGATACGGATACCAATCGAATATCCACAGAAAAATGTTCACGATTCAGATCACATCCATGATCAAAAGATATCCAAAGAAGTACACGGGCTTCCAAAATGCAAGGTAGATGATAAAGCATCATCCAAAACTCATCTTGTTCGACTCATGCATAATGTCGTAACTTCCAAATTCAAAATCTTCTCTGTCGCGAAAGCCAAATGTTGGAATACCAGCTTTAGTCCAAAGACTCTTAAAGTCTTCCCAGTATTAAGCTCGTCTTCCAAAATCCAGTTCCTCGGCTAAACCATGGCGTCGATAACGATATATCTACAGTGCTGTTGTCTTCCTACACCACACAAAACAACAACAGAACAAAACAAAACAACCGCACACACACACACACGAGACCCAAGACGAAACCTAACGTCGCACGATCGGAGTCAACGCGAAAACAAAGGCCAACTGTTTCAGCTAATCCGCACCTTCGTGAAGAAGGTAGGCGTATGAAAAGGAAACGCAAGTGAAATAATATCACTCATGCAACTCAATTCAAATTCAGAGCAAGTGAAGTACAGTTCACAGTCACTGCACAACAAATTCAAAATGTTCTGAATGAGAATCTCTCACCGTCAGGGTCAGGACTAGCTAAGATTGGCACAGAATGAAGAAGCTGGGAGAGCTATTCTGTCCATAGATTCAAACAAGACATATCACACCTCCGAGATCTTTAGGATGGATCAGACGTTGAAAGGGTGTGTAATATGTTTGCAATCATGTCATCAGATTCTCCCGGAAGATTTTTCCGATTACTTAAACTCAGATTCCATCCGAGTTTCTTCCCAGGTTCTCATCATGTGCCATGACAACGTGAAAACACTCACAACATCAAGTTCCATGTTTCAAAAACAAAACTCAAGACATGCGCACAACAACTCAACCATGAGAGATATCGCAATCAAGCCAATCAAGAACAACCTCAACCTTTCTTCATGATGTCTCCCTCAGATCTGCCAGCAACTCCGAGTTCTGAATGCCTTCAAGAACGTTGCTCTCGCTATCGTCATTGAGAGACATATGAAAACAAGACGAACCTCAAACAACCAAAATATGTAGACATAACTGTATCTACTGCATCAGTCGGCGTGCCTCGCCCCCTTTTAAACTCAACTCGATGCCTGCGCTCAGCCATGCCGTCATTTCTGAAAACAACAAGTGAACCTCGAGTTGACAAAATCAACTATTCTCTTGTCGTTAGACCAGGCGAATTCCGGTGCCTTTGGCACTTTGCTCAGGTATAGATATCAGGGGTATACCCTGCGGTATTCCCGCGTCCCCTGAATCTGCATATACCCCAGAGGGGAGAACGCTGCCGTCCCCGTCAGAGGATCGTGACGTGGTGTGGGTGAAACAGATCTGATACGCCCCGTGACCTCCTCGATCACCTGAGTAGGTGGTGATTTCATGTCTTTCACCTCCAAAGCCAGGGGATAACTCATTGGTACTTCACCCATCCTTGCCGGGCTATACCCTGCGAATCGCACCGTCGCCAACGTCGGTGGTGCTGGGATTGCAGGTCTTGGCGGCGCTGCCGGTGGCGGTGGGAGACTTGTGCCAGGTGCGGCTGGCGTCATAGGTGCCAATGGTGGACTGCTCTGTGACATCCCAGGATGACCCATGGGCGGCTGCGGAGGATCATATGCTGGAGGCACCTCTGGCGGTGGTGTCCCCTTTTCGATCCTCTCAGCAACCAGCTTCATGTTTTCTTGTAGCTTGTCCATTGACTCATGGAGCTGGGTCATGATGTCCTGCAAAGATTGGTCTCTCTCCATGCGACCTTTCTTGTTGTCTTTGAGCACGTCCTTCATCGAGACGTCAAGCGACCACTCAAGATGCTTTTTCAATTTGGTAAATTCACCCACTACTGCACCCACCCTGCTGGTGTTGTGGTTCACACCAGCAGCCAGGGATTCTGATGCACGTGCCATGTTATTGACGGCTGCTCCAACGGCTTCCAGGGATCTGCAAAGGTCATGCTGAAGAGTATGGGTACTCTTAATGAGGGTCTCAAGTTTGTCCGTTGACCCTTTTAGCGCAGCGACCATTGATGTGATTCCCACAGCCAAGCCTGTGGTGGAATTCAGCAGGTCTGTCGCTTCATTGGGATCAAAGGACTCATGCCTTCTCAACCTCGGAGATCTCGATCTGTCATCATCTCTTCCAGCATCTCCTTCCTCCTTGTCTTCCTTATCATCTCCATCCACATGAACGGTATCCTGTTCTTTCTCTTTCTCGGAATCCGTCTCAACAGCTCCTGCCTGTGCCGACAGCGCTGGATTCTCAGACACAGGAAACTCTACACCCTCTGCCGCTGGAACTGCTGGGGCTGCTGAAGCTGCTGGAGCTGCTGAAGCTGCCGCGTTCGCTGCCATGAATTGCTCGAGTCTCCTAGACAAGGCCTGATGCACCCGCTGGGATAAGCCGGGGCCCAAATACAGCTTGGGCATAATCTGCAATTCAACTTGACAATCCATCTACTGACCATGCAGACCACAGCTCAGCCATTTCATGTCATGCCAAGCACAAACTCTCTCTCTTGTTCATCCTATAAGGTGCGTGACGCACACCTTAACAGATGAATCACACTCCCAACAAAGATCACACTCAATACTACCCCAAGATGCGTGCCGCACATCTTGACAGGTAATATGTGATCGACCAAATTTCAATGTCTCAGACAAAACAAAAATAATGCAAACTTGTGGCAAACCGCAAACTCAATCCAAATCCAACTGCCAATGCATGCACAACCCTTCACAAAACTGCAAAACAGATCACAGTGGTTTCCACGCGTATGAAACCCATAGACATGTCATGCAGCAAAAATGAAAACTCATGCAAAGCTCGTGACAGCTGACAGAAAACTACTCACACTGAGTTCCACAAGTCCGAGTTCTGTCCAGTCCGAAATCGTCCAAAACTCTGAAATTCCAAGACATCCCAAAATTGTCATTTCACTCCAATCTCATCTTGACAGCTCTTTCACCACAGCTTTTGCATTTCTTCTCGCAGCTATCGTCGGCTTCCAAGCCTAGCACTACCACCCGACCTGGGACCATTACAAAAACCTATACATTGGGAGGATATTTCCTCTGTACTCAGATGATCTGGTGAGCATCCGTGGAAAACTTGTATAACAAGTTTCCGTACTGGTCAAACTCTACAGATTTCATCGTCCCCTGCCAACGGTATTCGTTGGGCTTATATTTCAGGAGAATCCCCGCCTCGGCCTTTTGAAGATAGCCAATGGCGGTCAGTTCGACCTCGACCAGGACGTAATCCTTGGCACAGAACTCACCCTTGGGACCTTCCGGTGTCCAATCATTGAAGTACTGCGCACGCTCAACGGCAGCAACCGGGTCTTTTCGTAGTCCAAACCTTTTGGAATATTCGTCAGGCTGAATCTCCTTGCCATTGTTCAAGTCCTCAAACTGCTTAGGAGTCAGAGCCAACCAAAGACGAATGGAGTCCATTGCCGTTGATGCCATAGGATCTCAAAGCGATCGCGAGGGCAGCTGAAATGCAAAAACACTGAGCCAAAGTTGTCTTATAGTAAAACAGCAACGGTGGAATGAAACCTGTGACACCCGGTCAGCACGCCCGTAAGGTTACCTGGCCAAAATACTTTTGGCCAGCATGCGAAGGTATACGTCGCCACGGAACCAATTAACGCGGTTATTAATGAGTTCTTATCTCCAGGTAATACATACCTGTTTAATTATAACATTCCAATGATATTTGATAATAACCGCTCCCTTCCTTTTCTCTCTCCTTCTTAATTGGTCAAGTGCCCGAAATCAAGTCAAGGAGGATGACTCCGGCAGCTTCCTCCGATCCAATACATAGATCCGAAGCGCCTTCACTTTCATCCCCCCTAGGTGCGGGTGGGTGGGAGCCCTTTCTTTGAAAGGCCCCCCTCAGAGCCAGCAGTTGCTGACGAAACAAACTTAAAACCCACAATCAATCCATGATGAAGTACTTTCATCAGGATTCAATACAAAGACATCGTGAATTACATTCACCCAAGACAGTTTGGAAAACCTACCCAAATAGATGGGATTATAATTGCGAGACTTACTCACCAGTAAGATATAGAACTCCCCGAGGGATGAAATGCATTCATCCATCAAATTGGGAGTGATGACAAAACCTAGTAAAGATTCCAGGAAGTACTTTCCTGGGGAATTACTAAACGAAAAACAGTACATGAACGTGTTTTCAATTTGTCAGGTTTGGCAGGCGTTGCGTAACGAGGTTACAAGGGAAATACTTTCCCGCTTCACGGAGGATGCTGTCAAATACATTGACAGCATCCTAAGTCACGGAACGTACCGCCCTTGCTGTCCCACTCCGATGGACACGTCCACCCCGCGTGACACCCGGTCAGCACGCCCGTAAGGTTACCTGGCCAAAATACTTTTGGCCAGCATGCGAAGGTATACGTCGCCACGGAACCAATTAACGCGGTTATTAATGAGTTCTTATCTCCAGGTAATACATACCTGTTTAATTATAACATTCCAATGATATTTGATAATAACCGCTCCCTTCCTTTTCTCTCTCCTTCTTAATTGGTCAAGTGCCCGAAATCAAGTCAAGGAGGATGACTCCGGCAGCTTCCTCCGATCCAATACATAGATCCGAAGCGCCTTCACTTTCATCCCCCCTCAACGACGTCTTCGGGTCACCATCGACCAATCAGGTCCGTCCCTTTGGACTTCTTGTTGGCAGGAAGTGACTTCATCACTCCCGCCTTCCTCTTCCTCCGGAGCTCTTTGATTTCATCAAAGAGTTCGCCCCCCTTCTCTAAAAGCTCCTTGAACTGCTCCTCCAGAAGGTCCTCTGGCTTTACCTCGACCCGTAAGTCCATGTTGAATCCACTGAAGTCCTCGTTGGTGAGGGCGTCAGCTTCCCGGTTCTGTAGCCTTGGCAGCCAGTCCAGCCTCAGCTCCAGGTCTTTGCAATGAAGCGTCCAGGCCAGCTGCATCAATACGATGCACAAGGGGAACTTCGTCGTCAAGAGCCTGGACACGAGGTGCCGGTTCCCCAGATTGTCCGTGCCGGCCGACAGGCAGAAACTACGGGCGCTACCCTGGACCGGCGGGAAGGCCTTGATCGACGCTAGGGTCCCCAGCAGCTCCAACGACGCTATGGCTCTGTAAGGTTCTCCGGCTTCGAAAACCCAGGGGGCATTGCTCCTGTCCAACTTCACGGAGAACCATCGGCATTGCCCTCTGTCATGGGAATCGCCGCAGCACCAACCTCCAAGGACAACCGTCTCCCCCTCGGCCTTTGCATCGGGCCTGAAGATGTGGTCCTCTTCCACTTCCGGTGATACCCTCACCTTAGTGCGGGCTATCCCGGGTACCATCGTCGCCTTGAGGAAGGTCAGGATCAAGATGATCGCTGCAGGGACTTGTAGCGTCCGGCAGTGGTCTACCGCCGTGGTCCAGGAGTAGAGCGGGCCCAGCAGCGGTTTCAGATGCGTAAAGGCCGACATCATGAAGGCCAACCGTCCCAGCGCTGACCTGAACTCCTCAACCTGCACAATCTTATTTGCAATCGTCCGCTCCATCCAGTCTCTCGCCCATCTGAGCCTCTTCTCTGTCATCCCCAGCTCGCACTCCTTCACGTCGACCTGGAAGCCAATCCATTCGGCTCGAGTCCCCCCCTGGAACTTGTGCCACGAAAAGGGAGTCCCCACCACCATCAAAAACAGCAGTGATACCCAGATCGCGGCCAGTCCCCCAAGGCCGTTGGCCATGAACAAGAGGTCGTCAACGTAGGTCAGCTGGCAGCTGTCCCGCCTGGCCAGGAGGGAATGGGCACACCTCGTCCACTCCAGTGCGGCACGTCTGGTACCCCCAGTCTTCCTCTCGCACCAGCACCAGCCGGTGAGCCCTGGCGATGTCTGCTGCCAGGATGAAGGTCGGGGGAAACAGTACCCTCATGGCCATCTTGATCTCCGCTGGTCCCGGGTACCTCAATTGGTCCTCCACTTTGATCTGGGAGTTGACCCCAACATTGTGTGTAGCGTCGTGCACCACCCTGAAGCTGTGGTCCGACTTTTCCAAGGCTGCTAGCGCGGCCACCCTCACCCTATCGCCGTACCGCTCTCTAGCGGCTCCTTCGTCCATCTCCACCATGGCTCCCAGAGCCTCCTCCTTGCGGAATTGTCTTTGCACCGCCCCCGCATTGTCCACTGCCGAGGTGTAATTGTTCTTGTCTGTAGGCCAGGGGACGGGCTCGTATTTTCGCCATTTCTCCTTGGCCTCGAAGACTTCCGGGACACGGGGCATGCCCTGCACCCCCAGGGGGACACCCGTCCTGAAGCTGCCCGGCCCTGTGCCGAAGGCCGGCCAGTCCGGGTCCCCAATGATCTTGAGGTGCTCCGCGATGGCCGCCAGCATGAACGGCTGCCGGGGTTCCACGTGTTCCAGCTTTGCCTTTTCGACCCCCGATCTCTGTGATAGGTGCCTGAGCCGCAAGTTCCTGGCCGCTTCCACCACACCTTCTCGGAAGGGGGGGCCCTCGCATCTACCCAAGGCAAGCCTGTACAAGTCATTCCTCAAGTCTTCTTCGGTCGTCAAGGCCAGTAGCTCCTCTCCCACACTGCTCATCACGGATATATCCCGGAAGGCCGGTCTCCTATTCCCCTGGGAACATAAACCTGCCCCGTCATGGAAGAGCTTCTGTCCTGGCCCTCTCATGGAGTAGGAAACTGCTCCTCTCTCCTTCTCCACTGCCTTTGCCAGCTCCAACGCTGGGTCTTCTTCCGTAACCATCCTTGTTTTGTATGGGTCCTCCTCGTCTCTATTGCCAGTCCTCGCGCAGCCATGTTGCTGTTGCTGTTGGTCTTCTCCCCCTCCGACAGGCGTCGTGGGCTGGCTTTGGTGCCAATGGTTGAACAGCAATGAGGCGATCATCAGATTCATTTCTGGCGGGTATGCCGCTGTAGGCGCTGTCTTGAAGCCCCCGCCATCCTCTGCACCGATCAAAGGCTGGTGCGAGTGTCCGCAAGAGCGGGGCAAGGGCCCCAAATAGTATGAGTCTTTGTTGAAGGTGGGCCAACCGCCAAATCCCAGCTGCAAAAGTCCTCTCGCATCACTGAGAAATCTTGTTGGCTTGGGGTAGTCAGCGCCGTAGGTGCATTGGTGGAAGGCAATTGTGTCCATGCCCCTCTTCTTGGCCACCTTGCGCAGGGCTTCAAGTTGCCACACACTTGCCGGCGTTCCATTGCGCGCCCGGCCCAAATCTTCTGGGTGTTCCCAGAGGCATACAGTCTCGCCCGGCGCCAGCTCCAAGGCTTCTATGCATCGCATGACTAAGGTCGTACCGAGGTCGGCCTTTTCTTTCAGCTCTGCCTTCAACCATGGGAAACCAAACGGGAATTCCCTTGATCTAACAGGCTTGGGCCCCAGTCTGTTTGCCCAAACCGCTCTGGACCATGTGGAGCACGGGGGCGACATAATAATGATGTCAAACTCCCCATTTTTTATATTGGTAGCCAGGTCTTGCCACCTGTCATCGTCAGACATGTCATGTCTGTCTGATATTTGGAGATCTATCTCCGTCATTTCTAAACGGACCCCTTTAGAGTCACACAGTTTCTGGAGGCAGCTGCGCACGTCACTTTTGCGAGGTGCGCCCGAAAACATGTAAAGGACCTTGACGCAATTCTCCGGCGCCTGTGAAACTGGTGAAACCTCCTTTGGCTTCTTTCAGCTGCTGCCACCCCCTGCCGGCGCATTGGCCTTGGTGTCGTTCCGGATGGTGTTGCACGCCGACTTGGGGTGGTTTCCCAAGCATCGCTGGCACTGGTGCACGAAGTTGCAGTTCTTGGCAACGCACTTGTTGTTATTGTTATACTTAAAACATAACGGCCTTCCATCAGGGGTCTTCACCTGTAGTTTCTTGACCGGCTTGGGGCCACGTCCTGCTCCTTTGGAGCCTTTGCTTGGGCTTGGCCCTCCTTGGCCTGGCTTGGCCGTGGTCCCCCCCTGGCGCCCGCCACTGCTACTGCTGTGGCTCGCAGCAATACTTGTTGTCAGCGGCACCACAAAGTGGAGGTTCATGGTCTCGGGGTCACTGATGGCCCTCTTCATTGCATCTTCCAACGTGGGCTCTTCACCTCGTCGGAGCAGTTGGTAGGCACGTTTCCGAACCTCTTGCTCGTACCCGAGCACTAACTCCCAACGGGGTTTTTGTTCGTGTGGTAGCTGTAGGCCATGCACATGCTTTCCAAGCACGTGATCGCTCAAATGGCGATAGGCTTCCACGAGCCCTCCTTGCAGCCAAACACGGTTCCTGTGTTTTGTCCTGGCCATTTCCCAGGCCAGACCTATACGGCGATGCCTCAAGCGAAGCTCTTCTGCCGTCTTCGGCATAGTCACCGTGTTGCGCGCCGCCTTCATCTTGAAGGTCCCTGTGGCGGCGTCCAAGCTCCCTTGGAGCA
Source organism: Cladocopium goreaui (assembly GCA_947184155.2). NCBI lineage: Eukaryota > Dinophyceae > Suessiales > Symbiodiniaceae > Cladocopium > Cladocopium goreaui. The sequence continues at coordinate 113,728 of CAMXCT020001839.1, forward strand.
AGTCTGCTTCTCCGTCCTCTATCGAGGCCACATCTCTGAGATCCTCCAACTTCGGCAGGTTGGTTTCTATGTCATCCAACTTTGCTGCAATGAGGCTCTTTGCAGGAACCTCGTAGTCCCTCAGGCGCCCTATCTGACTCTCCAGGGCCTCCCTGAGCATCGCGTGCTCATTGACCGGCACCGGCCGTGGCACCATTGCTGCCCGGGCCTCTGCCCTAGTCTCATCGCTGGACTTCTGCTGCGTCCTCGATGTCTCCCAGGCGCTAAGTACCAAGGCTGTGCTGCGCCTCTCAGCGTTCCCTGCTGTGTGGTCTAATCCGATCTCGGCGTTGAGCGCCAAACGGACTTCAGCCCTGGTTTCATCAATACCAGAGAACAGCCGCATGGAGGTGTACCCCCTGTGGTACAAGGCTGCTTGTACCTCTTCTGGGACCCCCACCTCGGACAGCAGGTCCGACTGCGCGTCTGTGAGCGCAAGCAACGGCATGGCTCAAGACTCCGCGCCGCTGGGTGTTGGAAAGTCCTACACCTGCATGCACCCTCAGCTGATCGACAAGTCATGTCGATAGGCACTTCATGCTTTTCGCACGTTGAGGAACATTACACATCATCATGAGATATGTAAACCCTCATGTTCTGTCCGACTTCTGTCAACGTGTTGCTTGACCCTACAGGTCTGCTGCAGCACAAATACGTTGTGCACCAACACGATCATGACAGAACCTAAACGACATCCATCGCCGCTTGGGCCCCCTCCCAGGTAAATACTTTACCCGAGTTCCGGGGCGCCTCCGAGCTTATCATCACTCGGACCGGGCTCGCTTGGGTCAATGCATGACCCTTCCCGGCGCCATGTCCATCGCTTCCCCGGGTTCCCTGGGCCTTCACTTGGCACTAAGCCATCGACCCTTCCCAATGGGTTCCCTGCACGGACACCCGCAACTCCTACCCCATGTGGAGTTCTCCAACGCCCCCATTTTTCAGTCGACATTGCTCGAGCTGGACGTCGTCGAGCTGTCCTCTGCCTCCGTCGGGTCTTTGCCCTTCCAGCAGTGCCCACAGATGGAGTTGAACTTGACTCCCTTCAGGCTGTCGTGGGGCTCGTAAGCCGCGAAGTTCTGTCCGGGCTTCGTCCCGCACTTGCCCCAAATATGGAGCTTCCTGTGGCGATTGCGGACGTTGATGGCCACGAAGAACTTCCCTTGGACGTCTATGTCGTCCTCTTCGCTCCCAACGTCGTCGGCCCCCAACCTCTCGTCCATCAGTTCCTTGATGGATGGCACCAATGGCACCTCCGCTCGGGGGTCCGGCGCTTGTTTCGCCACCTCCTCTGTCTCGACCCCTGGGGACCTTTCCGCCACAGGCAGTGCCGGATCGTCCACGTCCACCGGCGTCCAAACTTCCGGCATCTCCAGCTTCCACATCTGCCTTCCCACTCCGTGTCACTCCGGAGCTTGTCCAGGAGGCTGCATTGGATCCTGGCGACAATCCTCTGAGCAGACCGGACATACTCGTCTCCGCTCTCTTTGACTGCCCACCTCCCGAGCATCTGTCTCTCCTCTCTCGGTATGCCTGCGGAGGCTGCCATTGACACAATCCAGTTGCGCTCGGAGTGCTCCGTCCACAGCTTGTAGAGCTCCGGCAACAGCAAAGGGCCCCTGCCGGACACCCATCTCCCATCATCATATGAGCACTCCTTCAGCCGGGAATAGACCACCCTGGTCATCACCACGAAGTCATCGTACGTGGCTGGCCTCTTCTCCTCGATGTCCTCCAGCCCACAAGGGAACACCGGTACCAGGTAGTCCCTTGGGTACCAGTACCTGTCCTCCAAGATACGCATCCCCGTCTCCAACCACGGCAAGCCCGTGATGCTCACCCTCCGGCTGACCATAAAGGGGAGGATCTTGTTCTTCTTCCCGGGCCCCGAAACCTTCGTTTTCCAGAAGATGCCAAAGAGCCCTGCCTTGGTGAACTTCATGGTCTTCAGAGATATCCCTTGGAGGTCATCTGTTCTACTGGCCGTCCATATCTTGACCAGCTTGCACCATGCCGAGAACCGCACAAAGGTTCCGTTGGACGGGCTCACCACCAGCATCTCCATGGCCGCTATCACCTTCAACGGTAGCAGCGGTGCCTGCTTCTTCTCTGGCTTCCTCTGCTCCATCTCTTTGTTGGTCATGTCCAACGCTCTTCTGAAGGCCACATCTGAGGAGATTGCTGCTCCTGGTCCGATGCCTGCGGCCCTCTCAAAGAAAGCCAGGGTCGTCCCGAAGGATTGGGGCACCGTCGGTGGTGCTTCTGACAACCTCAGCTCCACCAAGTAGTCGATTGCATGGGCCCTGCGGGATGGCCATCTCACCTGGTGGACGATCTCCAACCATGTCAGGAATTTCTTCCACTCCCTGAGTCTCTTTCTCAGTGTGGATGCCCGGTATGCCCCCACTGCTGCCTTGAGGTACTCCCGGGGATCTCTGGAGTCTCCGGCACCCCGCACTATCGGGAGGTCAGCATTCTCCTCCAAAACATCAACCACTTTCTCTGCCTCCACCTCCCATTGGCGCTGCTCCCGCTTCTTCACTGTCTCGGCCGTCTCTGCGTCGAGCTCGACATCCGTCGACCTTCTCCGACATCTCATCAGAATTGCCCCTGAGTGCTTTTCCAGCCAGGTCTTGGTCGGCACCTCGCCCTCTTTGAGCTCACCTGCCACTCTTTGCCTGTGCATCTTTGCCTTGGCAGCCATGTCAACCGCCATCTGCGCACCCCGCTTTGCAATTCTGTTCCTCCTCAACCGTGCCACCTTCTCTTCGGCGGTCAGCTGCAAAGCCTCGAGCACCGTGGCCTTTTCAACCACCTCATGCTCCGGGCAGCCATACTGCCTCATAATGTCCATCCTCTCCTGATCGGTATCGGCCACGTAAGCCAGGAAGTCAGCGGAGACCTCGCCGTTCATGGACACCAATTCCCTGACCCCCGGCGGCAGGACACTCCAATATGTCTCCAGCTCCTCTGGGGTCACCTGCTCCACTGCTCTCTGAAGCCCAACGTTGATGGCATCCAACCTCTCTTGGACTTCCATCTCACTCACCTCTACTGCCGGCTCTGCAGGCTCTGGGTCCTCTTCGGCCTCCAGCCCAACTTCTTCCCAACCATCTGCATCGTCCCCGTCGAGCTTCGGGCTAGCTTCAGACGCTGTTGCGCGTGCTTGCCACCTTGCCCGGAAGCCCCTCAGGGGTTCGTCTGGCTCCATCGCGTCACACGAAGCCCAAATGCATTGGGCGTACTCCCTACAGCCCTTTCTTTGAAAGGCCCCCCTCAGAGCCAGCAGTTGCTGACGAAACAAACTTAAAACCCACAATCAATCCATGATGAAGTACTTTCATCCGGATTCAATACAAAGACATCGTGAATTACATTCACCCAAGACAGTTTGGAAAACCTACCCAAATAGATGGGATTATAATTGCGAGACTTACTCACCAGTAAGATATAGAACTCCCCGAGGGATGAAATGCATTCATCCATCAAATTGGGAGTGATGACAAAACCTAGTAAAGATTCCAGGAAGTACTTTCCTGGGGAATTACTAAACGAAAAACAGTACATGAACGTGTTTTCAATTTGTCAGGTTTGGCAGGCGTTGCGTAACGAGGTTACAAGGGAAATACTTTCCCGCTTCACGGAGGATGCTGTCAAATACATTGACAGCATCCTAAGTCACGGAACGTACCGCCCTTGCTGTCCCACTCCGATGGACACGTCCACCCCGCATACAGACATGAGAAGTCCAGACAAAATGTCACGTCAAGTCCAGCATAATAGACAGCTCCATACTTCGTCTCTCACTTAGACAGTATGTCGAGCCACAAACTGACATCACATTTACATTCATTTCAGTCAGTCTCACGTTTCGGAACCTATGCAAGTCGTAATCGCCCCTGCCGTCCAGTTCCCTTTGCTTCTTTCTCTTTTACTTAAATCTGTTCTCTGAGCCTATGCACGTCTGCAATCTAGCTCATGTGTGAACCTTGCAACGTCTTGCAATCTGGTCCACGTTTTGACTTTCTACAACTTTTCTTTCCTTTTGGAACCTATGCAAGTCGTAATCGCCCCTGCCGTCCAGTTCCCTATGGACCTATGCAGCGCCTCTGCCATCCAGCCCATTTCTTTCTTTCCTGTTGTAAGTCAAAACTCTTCAACTCAAAAGAAAATTGCAAATCTCAAATCCCAGATTCCCTCTCTTGCTTTTCACTCTGAGCAACACGCAAACGCACAAACTACACTACCGCTCTACTTCCTCTCAGGATCCTCTGCAACGCTCCAATGCTGTAGATCACGTGAAACTCCATGCCAGCCTTCTGGTAGTACAAGATGTCCACTCAACATGACCCAAGGTTCGCAAAGGAAACCCTCCGGGGTCGACCAACACCAAAAGCATCTTGTTCTCAAACTACATCTCTACCAAAGGAAATGCCACAACCATCGTAGGCAAACCACACTGGCAATCATCGCTATAAAGACCATAGAGCTCGTCTCACAGCCCAAACTTGGCTTGCAGAAACCTCCTTGCTCGTCCATCCATCTAGAGAGGTACGGTATGATTGCTCTAAGCCAAAAGGGGAATACTTACACTCAAGTTGTCTTCACACAAAGTCCAGTCAGTCTGACAACAACTCCAGAGTACCTACCTGTCTCAGGGTCCAACATACCTTCTCTGCATCTGTACCAGGTTTCACAAACAACTGCACCAATCCAAAGAACGTAAGTCATACCTGACCTGTCTGCGACACTGCAAAACTGTTCAAACTCCGGTCAAAGAAAACATGAAAACAAACTCGCAACAAAGTTTCCTGTTTCGTTTCAAAATACAGTTCAAAACAGTTTCCACTTCCTACACAGTTCAGGTCGTTCCCAATGACTCACTACATGTCCCAATCAAACACACTCACAACTGCAGTTCAACTCAACATCCTTGGTTACCTGATGCATCTGAGAAATCAAAACCAACGTTCCCAAACAGGCAAACACAGCTCACTCCGTTGTCAACTCACAATCTCAACACCAAGTTCCACTGTGCCTTCAGTGCCATGACGGTTCCTATCTCTCTCTCTCTCTCTCAGCACTCTAGTACCTACACTGCCATGCAAACACCAATGCTTCAGGCTTCAATCTCAAGGTCACCAGTCAGTGCAAACATCCGTCAAGCTCCACTGCTCCTGCACACTACTGAACCTCAGGTGTTCAATTATTCACGCATTACATTACAAATGTGGCAACTAAACCAAGGTCACTGACAAAGCAAACTCGACCCTCCGTGGCTCTCATGCCAACGTTTCTCCAATCTATGGCAACTAAACCAGGTCACCGACCTTTCCGGGTTCTCATGCCAATCTTTCTCAACTCTGTGGCAACTAAACCAAGGTTACTGACCCTCCGTGGTTCTCATGCCGATCTTTCTCAACTCTGTGGCAACTAAACCAAGGTCACCAACCCTCCGTGGTTCTCATGCCAAACCTTCTCAACTCCAACTGTCATCTCCAGGCATGACGCCAGGCTCAGTAGCACCACGCACTGCGCGCTCCGTGCGTCCAGAATCATCTACAACCTGACCAACCTGTCGAGATGTTATTCTTTCTTAATTTTCTAGTATGGACCTATGCAGCACCCTGCCGTCCAGCCCACTTTCTTTCTAACTCTTTCCAATGCTCTCTAGTGATTCTCCAGGCACTCTCTCTCACTCTCTGCCAAAATCACCAAGCTTCCTAGTTTCCTAGTGACTCTCCAGGCTCTCTCTCTCTTTCTTGCCAAAGTCACAAAATCTCTCACACAACTAAATCACAAATCACACATGCAACGCAACTGCAACCTACTCTCACATGCAGCTCCGGCGTTGTCACCTATTTTCCACGCTTACCACTACTGCCAGGAACCCTATCGACCACATCTGGCAAATCTATCACACAGCAATGGGTCACAGGTATTTCAACCTTGCAATGACCTCTGATATCTGCCTAAGATATGCTCACGCATCTCAAAAATCTGCCTTTGCATCTCAATCTCCAATTCTAAGAGATGATCGCGGAACATTGTCATGATGTCTCGTTGGTTCGCATTCAAACCAACATCCTCAAGCAAAGGTAGAAGCCATTCCATGAGAACAAGCATAGTCTGTACTATCCGAAAGATACTCGTCACCTTCTCCAATCCAACAATCCACTCAATATACCGTTCCTCCATTGCTTCACGTAATGGTCGGTTGTCGCGATTGTCCATTCTTGGTATAGACTACGTGGCGATACTTTCCTTGAGCTTAAACGCTACAGTTCCACTCACCCTCCAGTGATTTCTCAGCTTTTACTTTCAAAGACTTCTAGGCCAGTTGTCAATGCTCATCTCCAGGCAAGTTGTCGGAGTCTTCACTGCCCAAACACCTCACTTGTGTCTCCAGGACTTACTCCCAACCTCAGCCTGTCGAGATACTCCAAGCATTCCAAAACATGTCATCTCCGGCAATCAATTGACAAGTCACCCTCAACCAATGACCTCACAGCCAACATGCCAAAAGTGAAACAAAAAACACGTCATCTGAATCAAGAATACTCAAGCTCTTCGATGCCCTTGACTTTACATCCGCAATGTACCAACCTAGTGATCACTCCAGAACCTTAGTACAAGCTCAACACAGATCTCGCGAAAATCCAGGAGCTCAATACAAACGATCTCAGCTTCACCTTAGATGGCGTCCTTAGCACACTGCAACAAGGGTCAGCGGAGAATGGTGTGGGTAGCTCCGTAGAGCTCCGCTACCATGTAGAAAAAGCGCCGTGCACAGATCTGCGGTCAGATCCAACGCTTCTTCCAAAATTCCTACAGAACTACGCGGGCGGACGCGTACGTCAACCACGCACACCAAACACAAGCGCAGCGCGTAAGTCCCTAACCTTTTATTAAACTAAAGCAAAACCGTGTCAAAATAAATGTTTCTTCCTCGACTCCCACATGCTGACGTCAAGCTCCTTCTTTTCGCTCCAGACGCAACACGATCAGTCAAAGAGAAACACAAACACAACAAACAAAACGCACAAAACGAGAACAAAGGAAGAGGAAAGATGTTCGTGTTCCCCGTGTCGGTCTGTCTTATGTCAAGTTATGTGACACAGCAGCTTCTGTTCATTAAATGAACTTCTGACACCAGTCCTTCGAGCCGATGTCTCAACTGGTAAACTCGATTCCAGGTTTCCAGTCAACAAACCTCAATCAAGTTCTTCAAATAAAGGTTTGTTAAAACTATTCCAGCTGCTAGAAGTCTACAAAACTCAATTTCACTAGATGAATTCAAAATCATCGAAACACTTCCAAAAGTTCTCAAAGCAAACTGGTTCTCATCCAAACGTGAATAACCAGCTCATTAGTCCCAAACTGACTAACTTCTCAAGAACTTTTTTTTTCCGTCCAACGCCTCCGAGGCTTTCGCCAGGTCGTTACACAAGCTTTTACTTGCCGGAAATTGAATTGAAGTGCGTGCAGAGCCATCGGTAAAAAGAAGGCTACAAAAGAGAGCAGGTGTGGACCTTTACATAGTCCATAAAGCTATCCAATTGCCGAAAACGAGCACAAAACAACAAGAAAGAAAGCAAAACAAAAACAACAAAAAGCGAAACACAAAAAACAAAACAGCACAAAAAAGGCAGAGGACAGCTATGTGCTCTTGAGATGAATTCCGATAGCAGCTTGTGTGCCATCCTTGCGCAGGCCATCTGAAAAGCAAACACGAACCAAAACAGAACAAAATCACAAAAAATGGCCATTGTGAAGGGTGTGCGAAGCAACAAAGGCTCAATGCGGAAACCAGGGATCCCCCCAGCCAGGATCCCCGAGATCACAAAGAGCAGCCATCATGGCATAATGTAGCACCCAAACACTTTGAAGCAAACACCGTCAACGCCGGGTCACAACAAAGTGGTGAAAAACGAGCAAACTACCGCAGTGAAACATGAAAGTGAAACATGATCTAGGGTGAGAAGACGTCGAAGCTAAGGCGCTCAGTGCACACTCAGAGTCCGCTCAGAACTGCTTTTCCAATCATCATACTGCCTCAATTGGTTCTGGTGGGCACCATTGTATCAGTGCTCTTGCAACTCGTCTTCATGGTATGGGAGATTGTACTCGTCATCGGTGCGTGGCGATATCTGTGCATTGAGCTCTTCGGACGAGGTACTGGCTCCCTTGGCTGTATGGTGAAGCTGCAACAAGGCTTTCTGTGCCTGGGTTACTTCGTAACAGGCAGATATGGTACAGCTATCCAAGATACAGCCAATTTGACGGAGCTGGCGCATAGCCGTCTCAAGGTCATTCACCCTCTGGGATGGGATGTTTTGGATTCCTTGAAGTTTCTGTCGGGCCTTCTCTAGAAGCTTGGTGGCATCATCAATTTCAATGGTAGTGACCTGGCAGAGGGTCATTTGAGTGATTGACTGTGCAAGACGATGGACAGCGGCATCTTTGATAGGAGTCGGTCGCTCCATTCCAAGGGACAAAGTTGTCTACAGGTTTGTAGGTGGACAAAGGCTTCCAGGTATTCAACTGGTGTGCACAGTATTGCAACCTTCATCGAGAATGGGCATGTGGTGGTGTGGTGAAGATCATTGGCCGGACGAAAGTTTGGTTGATCGAAAGTCAAACGGCGACAGGCACCATGGCTAGATGTACTTTGACATCGCACTACACTACCATGCAAGAATTAAGAAACAACAACCCGAACAAAACAACTAACAAACCAGAAAGGATTATTAAACCGCCCCCCACAGCCTCCCGTCCTAGTCGCAGCGGGCAGTAATCAACCATGAGTACCCCATGGTGACAACGCCGCTCAGCCGCACTGTCACCAAGAAATTGTGCTGGCAATCCTATGCTGGCTCCAGCGTGTTAACTAGAAAAGGAATCGCGGCAGGCAGTTATCAACCATGAGTACCCCATGGTGACAACGCCGTTCAAGTTAGTTGAAGTTGGATGCTGATTGCTCTTCGTGGAACTTGGGGACTTTGTGTCATTTGGTGCGTTTTATTGGAACTGTTCGTGTGGTGTAGTGCGAAGGTCTCGACTGCTACTGGCACCACTCGCGCTCGCAGTGGCAGAGGGTGGCTCACTGCTCTCCGCAGGTTTCATCATTTGGGCGATGAGCGGGTGAGTATGCTTGTCGCGCAGGATGCGTGTCATTTCGCGGGTAAATGCCGCAGGGTCATCTACTAATTTCTTTGCTTCCGCCAGTGGCTTGTCCAGAACAATGGCAATGAGCATTTCCCCACCATCCTTGTGGGTGATTGTTGGTCGTCCAGCTTGTATCTCTGCAAGGATTGCTACTGCCTTGTTTTCACACAGAGTGCGTTCCCATTCTTCCAGCGCTCTCTGCGCAAGGGTGTCAGTCTGTGGTGGGGCTTTCAGGGCAGCTGGTGTTCCTAACGCTTGTATGAAGGGGCTGTCAGGAGGAATGGGGGGCGGAAAATGCCGAATGGCCGCGACGGCGCGCTGAACGTCATTTGCCTGTACGTCATAGGACGTGGTCGTTTTTTTACTTACGGCAGGTTCAGAATCAGCCCATAGTTGTTCCAGTGTATATCCAGGTTTTGGTTCCATATACTTGCGGTTCCACACTGCATGATGGGACCATTGAGGCGCGTCATGGTTGATTTCAACAGAATCTCGTTTCATATCGTATTCTTTGAGCATATCGTCTAATTCCTGCAAACTAGCAGTTCTGTGAATGCAACATTGTCTGACAGCGCCATCGATGTGGAGTGGCCATCCTACTGGCATGTGGGAGTCTTCCAGGAGCCCATCGCCATTCTGTTCTATGATTGTACCCAACATAGGGACATCAATAGTTGCCTTGAGGCTGACTTGTGCACGTTTGCACTTCCATGTATCAGGTGCTAACAGGCCTCTGCTAGCTAACAGCTCAAGCGACTGGAATCGCGGTTGGTCAGTCGCTAGCAACACTTCTTCTTTGATGACTAACTTCAGACCATGGAGTGGCTGGGCTTGCTCCTTATGAGGGTCTTGGGATCGCTGGGAAGTAGGGTCCTTAGGTGTTGTGTCCTCAAACCAGGTAGGACGGACTGACTGGACCCCTATGGGGCTAGTAGAACCCGCAGTTTTGATGCTTTCTCTGCGCAGACTATGGTAGACAGGCGGGATCATCCATGCTGGCACAAAGACTGTGATGAACTGCACGTTCCAAATGACCTGCAAATTCTGCGGCTTCACTTCAGGCGTGATGCACCTTACCTGGCCATCGATTATTCTGGTATATGACTCAGAGCGGTCAAAGGACGCTGTGACTTTGAGGCCTAAGTACAATTCTCTGAACCAGTATTCCTTGAGCATCATAAAGGAAAGGTGAGGTGCCCTCACTTCCATTACGTGCCTGGCTGGCATTAACAGAGTTACCATCCATTCAGCTAAGAATTCAATCATCTTGACTTCGAGTTTAGGGAGGATGGCTTGGACTGCTCGGAGTGCGCCTGCGATGTCCGGAATATGTTTACGTGAGGGGAGTCCTACTGTGCGCTTGGCGTACTCGTCCGCAAAATAAAGTCTGCACAACTTTGAGACCCATTGGCTCGGTTTCTCCATATCGATTGTGATCTTGGCTAAGGGCCATGGGTCTGGGAGCGTGGATAGGCAATGCAATAACTCGGAGGTGAGGTCCGCTGATATTACTGGGAGGGCTTCTCCTTGTGGGCGATAGTCAACAGGAGGTCCAACCGTGCCTTTACTTCTTTGCGTGTGGGTGCGGGCGGCACTGTGCACAGCTTGGATGGTGGTTTCATATTGGTTGACCATGGCTCTCAGGTATTTACATGCGCGGACAGCTGCTTTCCTTGTGCTCGGCCCATCCTCTGGCTGGTTCTTGGCGGCCACTGCGAGAATGTCCCTCGCTTCTTCTTCTGGCGACCGTTTGGGTTCCGCATCAGGTGGAGGTGCATCAAGAGCGGTACCTTGAACTGGCGCCTCTGCTGCGCGTGGCAGGTGGTCTGGGATTGGCAAGTTTGGGTGTAATCGCCATCCATCAAAGAAATATATGCCAGGCAGGGACAGGATCTCCTGGTCTGGGCCTGTCTGTGCTACTATATTCCCGGTGCGTGTTTTATACAGTCCTGAAGGTAGGCACACATAGGTGGGAAAGGGTGTGCGATCAGCAGCATAGGCATATAGGACGACTTCGGAGAAAGGGAGATGTTGCTTGGGGAGCCACTTGTGTTGGGTTCGTAAGCCGGCTTGAATTTCTTGGAAGTGCCCTCTGTCCAACCATCGAAGGTCTGACCCTCGGACCAATATCAGACGGTACCTTGCTCGCTTTACCTCATTAGCTTGCTGATCGTAGTATTGGTTGGCGATAGCAAGGGGCGGGTATTCCCAGTTTGGTGGTGAATTCAGTGACCATCGGCTTAGTTGTGCAAGGTTCTCTTGTACTGGGTCAGGGTTAAAGTCTGGCCATTTCCATGTCGTTTCTCCTCTCCGTAGGCCCCCGATGCCGTAAGCGATGGTGGCAATCACCTGTGCCATGCCCATGAGCCCCATCATGTCCAGAGGAGAGACTAGCAGGGTTAATGATTTGGACCGGGTGAGTCCTACAGTGATTCTGCCCAAGCAATCTTCTGTATCTTCTGTAGGAGAGCCATTGGAGTAATACTTAGTGTTGAGAAAACCAATGCTGGGCTGAGCCACGATTGATACCTGTGCTGTTCCTCCTGCTGAATTGGCGATTGTCTCGACACGCAAGGTACGAACATAGTCTCTTTTGAGCACGGAGCGATTCAAGTTGTTCTTGTGATCAGTTGCTGTGGTCATTGTGAAGAGTCCATCCGCAAATCCAGCATTGTGAGGGAAGGAGGTGAGGACCTCTGACACAAGAGTCTCTAGATCAGTCGCTACCAAACCGTTAATCCTAGCATGTGTATCCCAAAGCACTAGCTGAAACCCTGGTGGTTTGTCTGGCAGTCCTCCCGAGGCAAAGCTGCCTAATTCCCATAGGCCATTTACTTGTCTGCAGAGAGCGGGGTATCTTACTGCAACCACTGCATGGTATGTCACGGGACTGACTCTGGAGCTGGAGGGAAGCATTAGCCCCCAAGCATGGATGTCACTCACACCAGCGGTTTGGGAGTTTAGGGTTGCTTGTATATCCCCAGCCATGGGCAGGAGGGTGGCGGCATGTTGCAAGATCCAGGCAAGGCGCACAAGAGACCGTGGAAGATTGAGAGCAGCACCCTCCAGCAATTCCGATTCTACGAAACGGGAGTGTTGCTGCATATTGGGTTGCGTTGCTTTAAATACAGCTTGGATGCCTGGAAGAACAGCTCTGGCTGCTTTGAGATCTTCCTCATCCTGTGGCGATAGCTGACTTGTCCATAGCCGGCCTAAAGTGGACTGTCCTCGTTTGAGAATTTGACTAAGGGTCGTCAGGCCTTCATTTGCCGAACCGTCTAACAGTCGGATCATAGCATCGGCAAGGGTGGCTGGCGTGTAATAATTGCGGTTGCTTCGCAGGCCATGCTTTTTGGCGAGCAGGAGTTGTCGTGAGCGCTTTGCGTTGCGAGCTGCCCGATCAATGCCGCCAGGTGTCTGCTCTGAGTCTCCTGTCCACAACACCAGGGGTTGCTGCCTCAGCAGGCTGATAACTGCAATTTCTCGGTCAGTGCCGTACTGCTGGCCTTCATCAATGACCAGGAGGGAGAGCTCTTGCATGAAGCCACCCATTGTGGACCATTGCATGGTAAGATCCTGGGCTACCGTTCCCCCGGTGGCTAAGATCAGTTGACACTTGTGCAACATTTGTCTTCTTTCTTTCGGGTGGATATCAAATTTTGTGTGGGAGTAACTGCTTTTATTGCGCTCTTGGTCTCCCACCAGCCTGCCTATGCGCCCAAACACCCCCGACGGGGGGTCGAGCCATAGGAGGAGGTCAGCAAAAGATCTAGTACCGGAGTTCTCTTTACAAATGAACAATATTTTAAGGCTGTCGGTGGTATCGATTTCAATCAGTGCCAGGATGAGGATTGCCATCGATTTCGACTTGCCTGCTCCGAAGAGCCCTTGGATGCACAGGTCTAGCCGGTTGGTGAGCAAAGCCATTGTCACTGCACAGAGTGTGCCTAAAACATGTCCGTCAATTTCAGCGGCAAAGGATAGTGCTGTGGAGCGGGTCCAGTGGTGAAGCTCACCTTCAACGTGACATGGAATTAGCACTAGGCGCAACAACTGACCGCACAAGTGCAAGAAGTGTGATCTTTTGTTGCCCTCCATTCCCTCCACTGCTGTTTGGACATTATATATGCCCAGGCCCAGGTGGTACCTGCACGGGGAGGTTTGCGCGACAGCTGTGAGCTCGCGGGTTGGCTTGGTACATCCAAACATCCACATTGTGTGGAGAAAAAAGGTCTTTGGAACCGGACTGTTCTGCCCTTGGACAGTTGCATCAACAGGGTCCAGACGTTGGCCAGAATCAGTGTACAAATCCTGTAGGGTTTCAAGCTGTTCCTTTGCAAAGAACTCAATGGCTGGTACGGTGAGGAAGGCGACCTCAACGAATTTAGGGTTACATTGTCTGTATATACGTGAGGCAGCCAGCTCATCCTTCTTTTTGGCTGCACGCGGTGTGATGGAGAGGACCAATCCAAACAAGACTTGGAGGTCATCTCCGTCATCTGCTGGTGCTTCTGCTGTGCCAACCATGGCGATGAGCCTGCCTGTGCCAATGGGGCTGACTTTGTGATGGTGCGCATCACTGGCAAGTAGGCTAAACACATCAGCTTTGCCAAGGCTTGGATGTCGGAACGCGAATGCATCCTGTCCGCCTTTGACTCTCCAGTGGCCAAACTCGCTGCCTTTGAAGAGGAACTCCAGGGCAATGGGTTGTGATGGCTGTCGAACCGGTCCTGCACTTTGCATTGTTAACCCTGTTTCATTATAACCTTCATTAGGACTGAGCATGGGCAGGTAGTAGTCTAACATATAGACAGCCATGGGCAATGGTAGGGTGCCAAGGAACTGTTGGACCATGGTGGTATAATTATGCAACTTGGCCCTTGAGGGGATGGTAACCGTTGCCAACTCGGCTAGGTATTGGGTAGCTTGCTGCTCGGTTTTGATCTCTGCGTTATGGACAGCAATCTGGGCATCCAGCGCCTGTGTTGTGGTTTCAGGTAACTCGCACATTTCCGCCAGCTCGCGCAGGAGTTTTCTGGCAGTTCTTGGGAGCTCAAAACTGCACCATGAGATCAGACGAAGAGGGGCTTGTGAGTACACTTCGAAGGGGAGTACCCCTGGGATGCCTTCCAGCTGTTCCATATCCGGTCGTCCTTCCGGGAGGGCAACCCTAGTCCAATGCGAGTAGTTATGCTGTGCAGTGCCGAGGTACGCTCTCCATCCTGTGATGTGCGTGATTTTGAAGCCTCGTTGCTTAAGCAATTTGATGTCATGGTTCGACGGGTTCCAGACACACAGCTTGTCATCGGCATGGTGGATGAGATGAATCTCTCTCAGCTGTGATGGGGTGTATGTTGTTAGCAACGATGGTGGCAGTGCAATGGCTGCTAACACGGTTTTACCATCAACATCTGGGAATTCTGAGAGGATTGTTTCCCATACCATTCCTGCATACGAACCAGCGCTGTGCCCTCGGATGTTGAAGGAGCCTATCATATATCCTGTCAGTCTGAGGTAGTCTGCTGGACGAATTTCAGGGGGCAGGCAGACTCCGACCAAAGGATGTGCTGTCAATAACTTGGTAAAGAGTCTCAGACCATGCGTGTACCCCGGCCATGGTGGCTTCCTATGCGCTGGAATGATAGGGCAGAAGTGCAACAGTTTCATGGCTCGACTGATGATCTGCGCTTGTAATTGGTTCGCACCGGGCATCCCTAAAATACGGCACCAGAAGTGTGCTCCGATGGGAAACATGGCGATGTGCAGTAGCAAATATTCTTGTGTGTGGGCAGTGCCTGCTACTGTGCCAACTCGTGCATTCCAATCGTCCTGTTTGCTCAGGGATGGCCCATAAACATGTGCTTCCTTTCTACAAGCCATTAACACATCCCAGTCTTCATCAAGCTCTCCTCCACCCAACCCAGTGCACTGAACTTCCAGGGACCCTGGGTCAGCGTCATTGAGTTGCCAGGAGGTGTTATCCATGACTGTGATTTTCCAGTCTGTGTATTTGGGGTCATTATGGCTGGCAAGCACCTCGTTGACGGCAAGCTCTGCGTTGCTAGAGGCAATGTTCAGTCGCCGCTGTAGCGCTTCTAGCAGGGGAAGGATTGGGGTGGTGGGGAGCTTA
>CAMXCT020001840.1:0-16391 GCA_947184155.2 Cladocopium goreaui
GCATCATCATCATCGGGACCTTCCATGTCCACATTCTGTTGCTCTGATCCTGGGATGTGAGCGATCTTGTCCTTTCCAGCTACCCAGATGTAGCCATCGAGCTTTGTAGATGTGTGGAAGTCACCTGAACCGCATTCCCTGACCTTTGTCCTTGCTCTTGCAGATTGATGGAATGCTTCATGCTGAAAGAATTGATTGTAGGCATGTTCAACAAGAATCTGTAGGATTGAGCTGTCAATTCCTTTCTGCTATCCACAAATTGTCGAAGCTTGTTCAAAGCAAAAACTGTGAAATGGCTAAAGCTAGCAGGTGCTTCATCTTCATACAGATCGATTGCCATGATCATCATCTTTGTGGAAAACGAGAAATGCCGTTCAGGTTCAGGGATGACTGTTCTCTTGTTCATGGGAACTGTAATTCCTTGGATAGTCATGTCATACCCATGAGTGTTCAACTCCAGTGCATCCAAAATGTTACCATCACGGTCCTTCTTTCTCTTGCAGAAATCTCCCCAGAGTTTGTTGTTCTCTCTAATGAACTGATCAAGATGCTTAGTGTAAAAGACAAAGACTGCTTCTGAGAGATACTCCATGTCCTTCTGTATTGCTAAGTCTCTTTCGTATAGCAAGAACTTCTCTCTCCATTCGTCTCTGTTGATACTGTGTCTGTCTTCCCAACCTGTTGGGGCAACTTGACCTCGCATCCAGTCTGTCCAATATTGTCGACAAGAGTTCATGTAACCTTCCATGGCGTCAATGTTTCCTTCTCGATGGAAGTGTGCCAACATGCGTCCAATCTCCCAAGCTCTTGTGAAGAGTAAGCATAGATGTCCTGTCCATGGTAACTTCTCCCAGTCTGAGCGAGTGATCGATTGTCTACGAAGTGCTATCTTTTGTGAAGAGAGTAGTAGGCTCCATTCACGCAGAACTATCACTTTTTCTCCTGAGGAGTTCTTGATGAGTTCACCGCTCTCTTCTCTTGCACAGACAATACCTGCCTCATACAGGACCCAGGGATTCGATGCAGAAATTGAACTTTTGGTAGCCTGTTCTACCACAGGGTCTTCAATATCATCTGGTGGATCTTCTGCTTCTCAGAGATTGACAGCCTCTTCACCCATTGGGTCGTCATGGACGTCCACTGATGGCTCCTCTTGTTGATTGTCTTGAGCATCTTGTTGAGGATCATCATGTTGTGGTGATTCTGGACTTCCTGATGAGGAGCGTTGTTGCTCCCATGCATCTTGAGGTTCCTCTCTTTCTTGAGAGCGTCCTCTTCTTGATGGCTGTTCATATGGATTTTCCATGGGTTCATCAGCCTGCGCAGATACCTCTCTTTCTTGAGAGCCTTCTGCTGCAGATACCTCTCTTTCTCGAGAGCCTTCTGCTGCTGCACCATAGATTGATTCCACAATCGGGTCAAAGTCATTCTCGTTGCATAGTGGTGTACCAAAAACTAATCTTCCATAGTTTTGTGGAACCTGTTGACCCATGAACTCCCATGCTGTGATTCTGACTTCTTCAGGAATGTCTTGTCCAGGAATAAATGTTGGACCTTTCTCCTTCATGACATGGTTCCATGTTGTATTGGTGTGCCATGAACCACCTGTAACTGATGGAGGTAGAGAATGACCACGTCCTTGATGAACAACGTTACATGCAATGGTAGGGAGTTGTTCCTTGACATGGAGGTACTGGAAAGGAATGTCACCATGAAATAAAATGACACCATTCCTTGTCAGATAGAGTTGGTTGTCCACAATAAAACTTGGATCCAACACGAGGTACACTGGTCGCCTATAGTTTCTTGGAGGCTTCGTGCCCTCTGCCATCCTTATGTAGCCCTGACCATTGTCATTGTGGTACATGAAGTGAACTGCATCCCTTCTGCCTTTTCCACTTCCTTTCACAAAGGTCTTCAGGCCTGATTGTTGAATGGAATCTAAATTCATGTAATCAGTGACATGAAAAATCCAGCCCAAACTCATAGCCTCATCATATGTCAGTTGGTGGGGTGCCACAGTGGGATCGACAACTTGGTTGCTATGTCCTTGAAAAGCACCAAGACGAACGTCGAATGGATACTCTGCCATTGAGCTATATGGGTACCACTGCCATCTCATGGAGATCTCAACAAAGAAACGTTGTTTTGGATTACACAGTAACATAGCAGCAAAATCTGCTCCAGACATGTGATATTCCTTGGGATTGTCTCCTTGCATCTGATCAAACAGTAAGGAAATGTTCATAGCTCCACTGGCAGTGAATAACGTTTTGTCTCTGCAATGTCTCAACACATTGGATAGCCTCTTGCTACATGACATATAATAACTTCTCCTTGATGAGCTAGTCATGTCCACGTGGAAATCATTGCATCGTTCATCAAACCAGTTTTCTTCTGCCTGAGTTGTAAAGCCACAGAGATACTTCAGAAAACTTGAAGTCCATTTCAAAGATTCATCAAATTCTCCATGACTAGTTCCCCAGTGCAAAATCCATGCTATTGCGTCCATGAACATTTCATGTCTGTCAGTTGGTCTCATGTTGTGTGGACCCATCAATGTATGTAAATTGCGCTCTATCTTCTTCCTCACTTTCTCGTGAGCCTGAAACCAATCTGTTTGGCGCCTGTAATCATAGCAAAATGATAAATGATCCTCGTTGGGCAATGTCGATGGTGTTCGAAATTTGTCAGCTGGGATTTCCTCTGATCTTCTCAGAGCATATCCATCAGCTGAATGTCTTCGACTAAAATCATAGCTTTGATGTTCTTGACCTCGAGTGTTCGATTGTGCCTGATCACTAGATGATGCGGCTGAGGCCCTGTTCCACCGGCTAGAGCTCGACATGTTGAAGAAACAGTGCGATCCTCGAGACTCTGCCTTTTTTTGAGCCGCAGGCACAAATTCAAAAAATAGTCAAGAATCCCTCAAGGTGTCACCTAACAGAAATACACCATGTCTGAAATCAACATGACTGCAAACTGTTGGCAACCATGACCTGAGGTAAGCCTTGTGTTCCAGTAATGATCTGAATGGTGGATGAGCATCAACTTCTTTAAGAACACCTTGTCGAACAGCATCGATAAGATTCTGAGGATTGGCAGATTTCTTGGTCAGACAATCGGCTAAACACCATTGAGTTCTGATATGTGACAAGTCAGCAATGGAACCTGAACACGCTTCTTTCCTAAGCATCTGAATCATATGAATGGTCTCTTGTTGTTCAGGAACATGAGTAGTGCTGGCAGTAGTCACAAGATTGTTTGCATCAGTCCTCATATGAATCTCACTTGAAAGTCCAGTGATGTCCTTGATCAGTCCTCTCAACATTTGACATGTACCATAACACTTCATGAGTGCATACAACTCTGCAACAGTTGTGCTCAACGTGGTACGGTTGATTTTGGTTGATTCAAAGAAAATAAGAGAACCTCTGGTGTTTTTGCTCTTTTCCTTTCTCGGTTCAGCCATGAAAATAACCATTGCGCGCTGTGAGGATTTGTCGCTGTTGTTCCTAAACGCTGCATCTGGCATTGCAACTAATCTAGGATCACCTTGCAGTGGCCAGAACATAAGTTCCATCGGGTCACCTACAATTTGCCTGCAAAGTTTGTTCAGCGTTTTGCAATCACCTATGGTGGGGGAAGCAGCGGCAGAAGCACAACGTGAAAACTGATAACATGACTGAAATTGGGTTCTTGATTGTAACCAGTTGATACTACCTAAGAGTGATCTGTAGGCAGTGTGGAGATCCTTGTCACATTTGTCTTCATCCTTCAAACCTTTTGGTATGACAACCTCAGTAAGTTCACTGACACAAAGTGATTGTTCAACAGTGATGTGTGATTTCTTCTTGGTCTTTTCATCAATGATCCATTTCACACGTTGACCAGTGAACATCAAGTCATTCACATCTT
This sequence comes from Cladocopium goreaui, assembly GCA_947184155.2. Lineage (NCBI taxonomy): Eukaryota > Dinophyceae > Suessiales > Symbiodiniaceae > Cladocopium > Cladocopium goreaui. The sequence goes on from CAMXCT020001840.1 coordinate 3,919, forward strand.
CATGACCAATCTTGAATTGTGACTTGACAACTTTCTTGAACTTCTCCAGAAACTCTGGAGTTCCAGGAATGAACAAGTCGTCAACATGCAAACAACACATGCCAATAGGTTTTCTTCCCTTGGCATTACTGCCATTCACAGGGTCCATGAAGTGTTCCAAGAGTTGTTCAACAATCTCTGGTGTCAACTGTGGTGTCGTGGCAAGATAAGGACGCTCTGAAGGTAAGAAGACTGAAACAAGTACTTCAGCTTCTTCTTCCAAACTTGTGGAAACATTGTCCTTGTTCATGTCATGATTCATCTCAAGCAACCACCAGACTCCTTTCCTCTTCACAATAGAAGTTCTCAAGTGAAACTTCTTTCGATCATAATGTGAATCAGGAGTTCTCAAGGCTTTTGCACGATAGGCAACTTGAGCATCACCATTTTCAAAAGGATACCAACCAGACTTGTGTTCAACAGATTCCAAAAACTTCAACAAAGTTTCATCAACAACAGGAGTCCAAGCACAATCTTCAACCTTCTTCTCCTTGAACTCTTTCCTCTGTTTCCATGTTTGGGTTTTTTGATAGCAAGCTGAAAACAATCTTTCTTCAACCAAAAGGGACTTATGAACTTCCTCAGCAATGTCGGAGGATTCATCACGCGTTTCCTCACTGTCTTGTGAGCTTACGTAGTATGTCACAGGTGCTGGTTCTGTTGCCTCAGAGTCAGCAAAGCTAACCTGTTTTGGCTCCTTGAAAGCACCATCATAGCATACATATGTACACCTGTCAGCTCTTGTAGGTTGAATACCAAGCGAAATCAGAAATTTGTCAAGGCGGTTCCACCATCTACGTGGTGCGTCCGCAAGTCCATAGACGGAACGAGTGCACAAACCAACCAAGTAAGGAGGCAAACCAATGTCAGTAGGCAACTGAACATGGATAACGCGGCGGTCTAAGTCGTATGTTTCCCCCTGAAGGAGGGCAGTTTTCAAGTCTAAATGGAGTAAATCCCAGTACATCGAGGCTGCATGCTGAGATGCCACACGAAAACCATACCTGGTAGCAGTAGGACTGTCAGTCTGTAAGTCATACTTTTGAGCATCTTGAAAGCCTCTACATACCCATCTAGCCTTGAACTTCTTGAACTGTCCATCCTTATCAACTTTGATGGTAAGCACCCATCTGCCAGTGACATAATTATCAATCTTATGACGTCTCTTGTCTCTGAAAGTCATGGCAGTGAAATCCAGAAAACTTCTGAATTCTTCAAGCTTGGCTTGTTTGATATCCTTAGCATACTTTCTCAAAACTTCTTGAGTGATAACTGATTCTGCCTTTGGCTGCTTCTTTCCATTCTTGGCAAGATACTGTTCAAACTGTTTGAATCCAGTAACATCGTATGAACCAAACTCAGGTGCAGCTTGGACCTTTGGTCCTAAAGGAACGAAAACAGTACCATCAACATTGACAAAATGAGAGTGGTCTGATGTGTAAGGTTCAGTGTCCACATCTTCTTCCTGAAGCTGAGCAATGTCATCCTCAGTCAAAACAGGAGTGTCGTCTGTTTCATATGGTTCTGTTTCATCATCATCATGTTGTGATGATACCAATTCTGGTGTTCCTTGTGAAGACTGCTGTTGCGCTGGCTGCGCAAAGTCACCTGGCGTAAACGATGTTGGGGTAGTAGTAGGCAATGGAATTGTATTATCATGTGAACTTGAGGCAGTAGGATCATGTGAAGGTCCTTCATCTTCATCTTCATAAGGTTTCTGAGTAGGAACTGAAATTGGCTGAACATGACCTGGTAATTGAACCTTTGGCCTCTTGATAATCACCTTTGCCTTTGCCTTTGGTAAAGCATCAGTAGAATCAGTTGAGATCTGTCTCTGTTTCCTTTGAACTCTGATAGGCTCTGACGTCGGATCAGGTCCTGGTGGTGAATCGTCATCTTGTCCAGGATCAGCAATCTCTTCGATTGGAATGTCAGGATTGGAAAACGGAGTTGATGGTGAACTTGGTTGATGTGTTTCCCCCGAGTCCTGTATTCCTGGCATATCCAAATCATCATCAGGTGGTGGTCCATAATCATCTGGAATGATATACTCTTGATCATCATCATCACCTGGATCGGGTCCAGTATTGTAATCAGGTTGATTATCATCATCCAGAGGATCTTCTGGTTCATCACCACTCAACATCTCATCATCATTTGGTGGAACATCACCATGCTGATCTGGATGAATGGGATCGTCACCATTTGGTGGTGTGCTACTTGAACTAGGAGGATCTTCAACTCTCCTTTTGATAGCACCAGTCGTTTCTCGTGAAAAGACGATCATACTCCATTCATGGATTTTGAACTGTTCATGATGTGGATACAACTGTGACACAAACATGAAGTAAACATGATCATAGTCACCAGGTTTCCAAATGAGTAAGACAGCATCTTCAGGATGTTGAAACAAAGGATTCACTCTTCCATTAAGTTCCTCTGAACACACTGCAATCTTCAAAGTACATTTGAGGCAATGTCTTCTTTCTGACATCTTGAAGTCCAGGAATCAGTTCAATGATTCTGGGGTCAGTTGATTCTCTGACACTGGCCTCTGTACTCCTTGGCAACTGATCAATCTTCCTCAATGTTTGAACAAGTAACTGAGTGGTAAATCTCTGTGGAAGAATGTGCTTCAACGGCACTGGAATCGAGGTCTCAACATGATGCAAATCTTGCAACAAACACGAGCACTCAGGTTCACGGTCCAAAAACATTGACGTGCCACACAATGCTCCATCATCAAAATGTTCCAACAGATCTTCAAACAAGAAACATTGTCTCATGTTCTGCAAAGGTACAAGTTGTGTGAACTGCGCAATGAATGAACACAAGTGAGATGGTAAGACCTTCCATTGTGGATCATTCCAAAGCTTCCCTTCTCTATTGAAGGCATGCTGTGGTTCCAACATGTCAAAGTCTTCATCATGATTGTAATACACACGCAAGTTCTTGATTGAAGGATCACAACGACAGTAATTTGTCATGTCAAGGTTGAAACAACCAATGTGATACTTGATTCTGTCCTTTCTGAAATTTCTTCCAAGCCAAAAACTGAGCAAATCCTGAATCAGGTGGTGCAATCACCAAGAAACCTTTTCCTCGGTCAGCTTGCCATTTCATCACATCAAGGCAAAACTTGAATACTGAGTATTTCCAGGAATTTGGTGAAGGATTTGTGATCAACACGTACTCAGGATCAAGCTTCTCAAGTTGTTTCCAAACTTGGTTTTGTTTCTTTTTGCTGTTGAAACTCCAACCATGCTTGTGCTCAATGGGTTCACCAACCTTCATGTTCAATCGTGCCATGTGCCAACTAAGACCAGTGTTGCTACTGAAGAGTTCCACAACATCACATTTGCCAGTTTGACAAAACCAGTGAGCTTGTTCACCTAAGTAGGCTTCAGCATATTCAGCGATGTCTGGTTCATAGTCATCTTCATCTTCAACTGCAAGTGGAACAGGTTCCGATGTGTCAAATCCAGGAACAGCAACATCATGCCATTCATCATGGTCACGTCTCACCTTCGATTGATTAACACGCATGACTGCGTTGTCAACATGAACATTGACCATAGCACCTTCTTGAGAGATAACAGTACCTCTGATCCATCTTTCCTTCTTCCATGCCTTTGAAGCAATAGCATTAGCATTGACAGGGGAACTCCAAACGAAAACCTTGTCACCTGGTTTGTAAGGTCCATCTGATGGCATTGTTCGTTTGGCCATGTCATGTCTGAGGTCAGCAGCTTGTCTGGCTTTCTGATGTGCCCTCAGTGCTAACCTTTGCAACTCGAGTTGTGTTCTGTCTTCAGGTAAAGGGTCAACACTAAGTTGAGCAGGATCAGAAGTCTCAATATCCAGAAGATCTGGTGGTCTTCTACCAGTGGCAATTTCCAAAGGAGAATAACCACTAACAGTGAGTTGAGTGTTTCTGGCCCAAACAGTACGCTTCACAGCTTCTCTGATGGTGATTCCTTTGAACCTATCATCTTCAAGTTTCTTGGACATGATTTGCCATTGTCGTTTGAAAAGTCTGACAGCTGATTCAGCTCTGTTAGGCCATGGGGTTCTTGAACCACAGGGACATTCCTTGATACCATGAGTTCGGTAATAAGTCAGAAAGTCTTCTTGAAAGAAAGCTTCATCACCTACAATGGCTTTAGGCATACAATTGTGTTCATCACTCCACAACCTTAGAGCCTGAATGGTCTCCTTGTTGTTCAGTGAGTTTTGTGCCGTAGCCCAAAGTAAGTTGGTTGCACCATCAAGAACAAGCAACACCATGTACTTGTTCTTCCTCAACTGAATTTCAGCATGATCAACAAAGATAACATCTCCAAAGTTGGTGGATCGTATGCCTGAAATTCTGGCTCGCGGCGGTGGTGCAATGGAAGTACTACACACACGACACTTGTTGTACATCTCCTCATACTTCTGATAGACAGAGTCAGGAAGTCCTAACATGGAAGTCCTTCGTCTGAATTGAGTAGGAGACATGTGATAGTGTTTGATATGAAGCTTGTAAAGTTCCACACTATCCTCCAGTTTCCTGAGCATCTTTCTGTATGCTGGTGTCATGGCTTGCACTTCACTACCAGGCAGTGGAATCGAAACTCGCCTAGGCTCAAGAGCATCACTACCTAGTTTCTCAACTTGACTTTCTGAATCTTGCTTACCACGGTTGCGCGCAGGTGCAGAATGTTTTGGTTCAATGACTTGAGGTTCATCTGAATCAATTTTGTCCAAACCTAACTCCCTAGCTACCTTATCAAGCTCATCTTCTTCATCAAGCTTGGGATAGGAGACAACAACCTTCTTTCTTGATGAACCTGATTGAGAGTCATCGACAACCTGAGGTTTCTGCTTACCTACGTGTCTTTTGGCTGCAGGTGGACCTACCTCAATCTTTTTCGAGCCTGGTCCATTTGAAATCGGTTTGCCTTCCTCCTTCTTTAAGGAGCTTGGCTTCTTCTTCTGTACACCTGATGGCACTGAAGAGGCTGACTCAGGGTGAAAAAGATCATCAATGTTTCCACGAAAGGGCTTTGCACGATCAATGTCACTTCTGACAATGTCATCTGGGATCACGTAGTCCTCCTTGATCTTGTAGATGGTCTTGCCCTTCCAGAACTCTTCACTCTGTTCAGAAAACCTCTTCTTCTCAGTGCGCCAGTTGTCCTTGTGAAGAACCTTCTTCTTGCTCTTCTGGAATTCCATGTGGGTTTCTCTCTCATCAAGAAGTTGATCTTTTGGAATTGGAGTTTTCTCTGATCGAGTCATCTCATGTAAGTTCATTCTCTTGTCCTTGTGGTGCCTGATGAGTTCACGACGTAGTGGATCAACCTGCCAGTAGTCACCAGTCACCAAAGCTTCTCCTTCATGATCATCTTGTTTGACAGCAATCTGGCTGTACTCAAAGTGATCGTGTTGTGAATAGAAACTTTTGACTTGTGGAGTCTTGAAATGAACTTGGCTCATGTACCATGCTACATCTTGTAGGTCGAGAATGAGATGAGTACTAATGGCTGTCCTCAAAACCATTTTTCTCATGCCAATACGTGCACAGGACAAATAAGCCTTCTCTGGAGTAAGTTCAAATTGAAATCCAAGGTTTCTCATCTGTGGAAGTGACATCAACAATGGGACATCACCTTCTTCGACAATGTCGAATTCTGTAAACTGAGTGTTCCATCCATGATCATACATGAATATCACGAGCTTCTCAGTACATTTTGATTGTTGTGAGTTTGCAAAAAAAGAATCTTGAACTTGTTGGCTGAATTTCATACCAGTCCACTGTTGGGATGTGAGTCAACATATCTGCAAAATGCTTCAACTGCTCGTCGAGAGCCCATAGCTCTTGTGCATCCAAGATCCAGAATACACACAGTTGGTGGTGCAGAATTCTCTGTGTGAAAAGCTAGTCCATTCTCACATGCCAGATCAGTTTGTACAGTATGAAATGAAAAAGCACTCTGCTGTGATGGTTCCTCTATCTCTGTAGAGCATCCATGTGAAAACAATGATGTGCCTTCTGCCAATGGCTTCCATGAAGCCTCACCTTCTTGAAGACCAACTTGCCTGGGCACTACAGCTGGACGTTGTTGTACACCTTGTCGTAGTGCACCAACTTCTCCAACCAGAACAGGGAATCTCTTCATTTCTCTCCTGTTTTGATGTGCTCTTGCATCACGTTGGTTCTGTCCTCCACGACGAGTACGTCGTTGTTCATCTTGTGCTGCATACGTGGATGTCAAAACATCAACACGTGCTGGCTCTGTCTCTGCAACATCAACACGTGCTGGTTCAGTTGTTCCAAATGAAAAGAAACCATGACCAGAACTTGAAGCTGCAGAAGAATAATGAGCTTGTTGAGTTGGTTGATTCTGTATGGCAGGAGCTGATGTGGTCTGAGGTTGAACATAGTTCGACTTGCCTTTTCCATCTCCTGGCTTTCCTCCTTTTCCATCATCATCCTTGCCTTTCTTGCCTTTCTTTCCTTTTCCTTTTCCTTTTCCTTTCTTCTGGAAGTATCCATACTCATCCATGTAGTACAGATCATCATAGGCCCAATAGCCTTCATTCCAGGTTTGATCATCGGCCACATAGCCGTCATAGTTTTCATTCCATTCATCTTCTTGCCATTCATCTTCATAACCTTCTTCACTCACCATGTGAGCACGGCCTTTTCTTCTTCCTTTTCCTCGGCCTTTTCCTTTTCTTGATTTGAAGAACCTTCGTCCTCCTCTGCCTTTTCCTTTTCCTTTTCTCTTTCCTTTACCTTTGCCTCGTCTGATGTATTTGCCTTGGAACCTTCTCTGATACCATGTGAAGTTGGCGTCATCATAAACCCAGAAAACATCTTCTAAGGCATCCAGGAATCCTTCTGCGCCGTCTTCTTCATCTTCGGCCCAATAGCCGTCGGTTCCTTCTAATTCACCTTCATCCAGTACGAGGAAAGATCTTCTCTGTGCCATGCCAGAGGGTTGCATCAATGGATTGTCAACTGCTGTTTTGGTAGTGCAAAACATTTCCAAAAACAGGTCACATAGTTCTTGAATACTGTATCGATCGAGGGTTCGTCCACGATGTGTCATGATACTTGTGAGTGTGTTTCTCTGATCTTGACTCAGGTCAGCTAGACTTACAAAAATCAATGCTAGCAAATTTTCACCCAGTGGGAATGCTTGTCGCTGTGCTTCTCTACGATTTTCCTGAAATTGTCTGAATGCCGCTAGTGCCAGTTCATCTGTCCAAGGAACAGCTACATGGGGTGTTCCTGAGGCTGCTGCTACTTCAGCTCTCTCTTGTTGATCTCGTTCATGTTCTTGACGTCGTTGTTGAACAAACAGAATTGCTTCAGGACTAGTCACTGTTACTTCTGGAAGTAAATCCATCCAAGACTCAATAAGTCTATTGCCAGTGAGTTGAAATCTAGTCATCCACTTCTGAAGATCCATGGTTCCTCTGTTGAACTTCATGAACTGCATGAAACGGTATAAGAACACGTTCTGGGCACCTTTGATGAAATGAGGTCGTAGAAATCTTTTGAAATAAGCCACTCCTTCATAGGGATCCCTGAGTAATTCTCTATCCAATAGCCTCTTGTATTGTTGAGCATCTCCTTCCAGTCTGTTGCGCAATGCTGGACCACGTTTCTCTGGTTCTAACTCCGTAATGTCACACCAGTCATCAATTGCATCCTCAAAAGCAAAGAAGCTGGTTCGCCCATCATAGGCTGGAGCAACCTTTGTGGTCATCTGTTGCGTCATATGAATCTGTGTATGCTGGGGTGCTCTTCTCATTGCATAAGAGTCATATTGGTTCCATTCATTTGCATCGACAATGTCGAAGTCATCATCATCATAGCCATGGCTTGCCATTTCTTGGGCTCTACCTGGAGCTCACCCTCAATGAGGGATCACTGCTCCGCTACCACTTGAAGAGGGGCCCTAGCGTCTACTTCAAGATCAGCTAAGGCGTCTTCCCCAATGACAGCACTCTTTTACTCTCAGCCTGTTGCCGGTCAGTGCTTGTCTACAGGGTTACTCTATATACCTCTTTCTTGAGCCTTGAAGGCGCATATAAATGTGCTCAATACTCATGCATGTACCTATGTAGGTATTAGGTCGAAACAAAAACAAGGGCGCAGCGCCTCCCCCCAAAGCAGAATGCAAGCACCTCTTCTCACATGTTACGTTGCTAGTTTTCAAGAGAAGGTTGGTCATGTGATACTCAGGGATGTAAATACTGTGCAAAATGCATCTTACATGAAAATCAAGTATTTAAAGCAGGCAAAGCAAAAAAAAAAGAAAAAAAAAGCAGAGAAGCAAAGAAACAGGAAACGCACAAAAGCAAAACAGCAGAAAGGCAAAGAAGCAGGAAAAGCAGAAAAGCAGAGAAGCAGGAAAGCAGGAAAAGCAGAGAAGCAACAGGAAAAGCAGAGAAGGAAAAACAGAAAAGCAAAAAAGCAGAAGAAGCAGAGAAGCAGGAGAAGCAGAAAAGCAAAAGAAGCAGAAAGCAGGCGCAGAAGCAGAAGCAGAAGCAGAAAAGCAGAAAAGCAAAAAGCAGAAAAGCAGGAAAAGCAGAAGCAGGAAAAGCAGGAAAAGCAGGAAAAGCAGGAAAGCAGAGAAGCAGGAAAAGCAGGAAAAGCAGAGAAGCAGGAATCCAAAAATAATTCCTAAACCTGATCAAAAAAAAAATCCTAAAATAATTAGCCCTCCTTATTATATTTATGCACGTCTTTTACCCTTCAGTTTCTCTATTGGTTGTTTGGGAGATTTGCCACACATCAGTTCCAATACTCATCACATGTAAAGTTCTGCTCAAGTTTTGAAGAACGAATCTATTCTCTTTTGGACGTCAGGAACCTTTGTTGCATGTGGTGATCCGGTGATCCCTTCACTTGACTCGGGCCTTGCCCACTTACGTCACTTGCCCACTTGTACTGCATCAAGAACAAGAAGAACCAAGACTCATTGCCACTGGCAGCAGGGGAAAGCGAGGCAGAACTGGCCGCAGCGGCGCCGTGTAGCTCGTCTGAAGCTCGAATCCCTCATTTTCATCACCTGTAATGCCTCCCAAGATATGCATTGAATTGAACTGTGATATGACCGCCCTTCCAACCCAAGGCTCTTGCATGCTCTTCCTGTCTTCTTTGTTCTCTCTCATTCTATGATCACTCTCTCTATCTCTTCCGAAAACTCTACAGGGCAGGCCTGGAGCAGTCAAGCCAGGTTTACTGTTGCTATTGGATCTGCCCACCCCAGGCTGTGCCTGAGACCTCACGAGATGTGAAGGTGAAGATAGGTGAAGACAATATGACAAATGCCATCGCTTTCGCAAGTGGCAGCAAGCGCGCTTGCATTTGTTTACTGAGTTTGCACCAAATCGAAGACAAGTGGCACAAACGATGGCTTGTGTGTGAAGAAAGGTGCAAGCAACACTTTGGTCTCTTGCACATGATTGTTGACCGATGCCTTCCTTGGATTTGCACGCGGAGAGCAGGTGCAAACCAATGCAAAAGAATGGATGCCAGCAGCAGGTGTTGCACTTCAAAATGCCTCGAAAGGCCACGCCTGTGGCATTTGGTCATAGCAAGTCTTAAAAATAGTGAGTTTTTGCTGATGATGGTGCCTCAGCTTGAACCACTGGGCCTTAGGGAGCCTTCTCTGACTTCCTTACACAAGCTGGGGCATACGACAGACTGCAAGGACCGGGACTGCGCTTCAGATCGGAGGCAAAAGCAATTCCAAAATATTCCAAGCATCAGCAAATCTTGGTACAACACTCGATCCACAGGGTCCGAGAAAGCGATCGACTCCTTGCAAAATCATTGTGTGACTATACACTGCAAAGGCCAGGGTGCTCCAACGGGACAACGATTCTTGGAACTCACAGGCTGGGCATGACTGCACCAACATTGCTTAGCAGCCAGAATGTTACAAAAATGCCAGAAGTGATTCAGAGTCTTCACAATTACTTTACTACTTCACGACTTTATACTTTACAACATTTCCAACTGTCTACACAACAATATGACATTATATGACTATTAATTATATGCTTCACATGATTTCATATGATTTTGGAAACGAAGACTTTAGCCTTTCTGCCATGTCGCGGTTTGAGCCAGCAGCCCTCGCAGCATCTGCAGGGCGGCAGCGCCAGGTGAAGCCGCTGCCGCAAGTGCAAGGTGCAGAAAGTTCAGGTCCTTGGAGACGAAAAAAATCCTGGGATGTCTCCAGGATGTCTCAAGCCTTCTCAAGACAGGGAGAGATGATGTATGATGATGTATGCTGATGTAATGCAAGCCGGGGAGCAAAGAGCCACTGAAGGAGGTGTGACATTCCTCTGCAGCAAAGATTTGTTCAGTCCGTTGACGATGCCACTGAAAGCTTTGAAGGAACACCACATGAGCTTCGATTTCCAGACCGTCGTGAAACACTCTACAGATCTCTACAGGCTCTAGCGACTCTAGCGATCAGATTTCAATCTGGGCCAGGCCTGACCGCTTCAATCGAGCTAGGTCGGATGGTTTGTCCTCATGTGCGCTTCCAATTTGCATTAAAGCAAGGAACAAAGGAATGTATAAACATGTGTGCTCGTAATTGCAAATGACATCTGTGTAATTATACGGTACGTGTTTATATATATATAATTATATATAATTATATATATATACTTGTAACTTGTAAATATCAGATTATTTTAGTATGATTATGATTTGATTTAATATCTGAATTGACTTACGCGTATGTGCATTTATGTCATTTATCTCTGTGTGTGTGTGCGTTGCATCTGGCATGATATATCGATACGCAATCATTTGTGAGACATTGCATTTGCACATTCATAAGACATTTTAGCTATCATCCAATCTTTCGATCCACCTACCGGTCCCAAAATGAGCAGGGCACCGCTCAGAAATCATCTGTTGTGATGTCAAATGTACGCCGTGTCCGTCGAATTAATTGAAGCGTGTGCATCCATGGATTCTGATCTATCTATATAAGTCTATGGATCTATGTATCCATCTATGTATCTGCTGTCTATCAACCTGTAACTCCCCTCAAACAGCCACACTGCATTTGGCATTGTTGACTTGTTGACACTGCGGCGACACTGCGCCTCCGTAGCCGATTCCAATTATATTATATATATATATATTATGTCGGTACATGATGTTGCATGTAGTTGATGGTAGTTGTGGGATATGTTTATTCATCTTGTATCTGGCTGAGTGCGCATGCCTCCAGCTGCCTGAGAAAACTGCCAGCCTCGTAGGCTGCTGCAAAGCACTCGGCAAGTGCTGCTTTCAAAGCAGCCGCTGCGGGTGTGCTGCCTCTCGATGGTCGCTGTCCAGGCACCCCAGTTTCAAATCCGCCGACCCCGGCCTTGGCCAAGGCAGGGGCGGCGCCTGGGGCCACCGCAGGTGTGGAACTTCTCCTTCTTCGCTTTCCACGGTCAAACCCATCTTGCAGCCATCAAGCTACATCAATAGCTTCTTATGGCCACTCTTGCAGGCAACAGGCACCCCAGCCAACATGCACCCCAGGGCCACACATCAATGGCTTCTTATGGGCGTCCAAGTCTGCCCTTTGCCAGCCCTAAAACCCTCCAAACGCTCCAAACCCTCCAAACCCTTAAAACCCTCCAAACCCTTAAAAACCGTAAAACCCTTAAAACGTTGACTTGGCATGCTTCATCCTGGCCACACCAACTTATGGCCACCCCGGCGCCCAGGCAACAGGCACCCCAGCCAACATGCACCCCAGGGCCACACATCAATGGCTTCTTATGGGCGTCCAAGTCTGCCCTTTGCCAGCCCTAAAACCCTCCAAACGCCGCGTCCAACCACCCTCCAAACCCTTAAAACCGTCCAAACCCTTAAAAACCGTAAAACCCTTAAAACGTTGACTTGGCATGCTTCATCCTGCAGCCAACAGCCACCCCGCGCCACACATCAATGGCTTCTTATGGCCGCTCTTGCAGCCAACCGGCACCCCAGGGCCACACATCAATGGCTTCTTATGGGCGTCCAAGTCTGCCGTTTGCCAGCCCTAAAACCCTCCAAACCCTTAAAACGCTCCAAACCCTTAAAACCCTCCAAACCCTTACAAACCGTAAAACCCTTAAAACGTTGACTTGGCATGCTTCATCCTGCAGCCAACAGCCACCCCGCGCCACACATCAATGGCTTCTTATGGCCACTCTTGCAGCTAACCGGCACCCCAGGGCCACACCTCAATGGCTTCTTATGGGCGTCCAAGTCTGCCGTTTGCCAGCCCTAAAACTCTCCAAACCCTTAAAACGCTCCAAACCCTCCAAACCCTTAAAACCCTCCAAACCCTTAAAAACCGTAAAACCCTTAAAACGTTGACTTGGCATGCTTCATCCTGCAACCAACAGCCACCCCGCGCCACACATCA
>CAMXCT020001840.1:16491-66795 GCA_947184155.2 Cladocopium goreaui
AACCAACAGCCACCCCGCGCCACACATCAACGGCTTCTTCTGGCCACTCTTGCAGCTAACCGGCACCCCAGGGCCACACATCAATGGCTTCTTATGGGCGTCCAAGTCTGCCGTTTGCCAGCCCTAAAACCCTCCAAACCCTTAAAACGCTCCAACCCCTCCAAACCCTTAAAACCCTCCAAACCCTTAAAAACCGTAAAACCCTTAAAACGTTGACTTGGCATGCTTCATCCTGCAGCCAACAGCCACCCCGCGCCACACAGCAATGGCTTCTTATGGCCACTCTTGCAGCCAACCGGCACCCCAGGGCCACACATCAATGGCTTCTTATGGGCGTCCAAGTCTGCCGTTTGCCAGCCCTAAAACCCTCCAAACCCTTAAAACGCTCCAAACCCTCCAAACCCTTAAAACCCTCCAAACCCTTAAAAACCGTAAAACCCTTATTAAAACGTTGACTTGGCATGCTTCATCCTGCAACCAACAGCCACCCCGCGCCACACATCAATGGCTTCTTTTGGCCACTCTTGCCGCTAACCGGCACCCCAGGGCCACACATCAATGGCTTCTTATGGGCGTCCAAGTCTGCCGTTTGCCAGCCCTAAAACCCTCCAAACCCTTAAAACGCTCCAAACCCTCCAAACCCTTAAAACCCTCCAAACCCTTAAAAACCGTAAAACCCTTAAAACGTTGACTTGGCATGCATCATCCTGCAACCAACAGCCCCGCGCCACACATCAATGGCTTCTTATGGCCACTCTTGCAGCCAACCGGCACCCCAGGGCCACACATCAATGGCTTCTTATGGGCGTCCAAGTCTGCCGTTTGCCAGCCCTAAAACCCTCCAAACCCTTCAAAACCGTAAAACCCTTAAAACGTTGACTTGGCATGCTTCATCCTGCAGCCAACAGCCACCCCGCGCCACACCCCTTAAAACGCTCCAAACCCTCCAAACCCTTAAAACCGTCCAAACCCTTAAAAACCGTAAAACCCTTAAAACGTTGACTTGGCATGCTTCATCCTGCAGCCAACAGCCACCCCGCGCCACACATCAATGGCTTCTTATGGCCACTCTTGCAGCCATCCGGTTCTTATGGCCACTCTTGCAGGCAACAGGCACCCCAGCCAAAATGCACCCCAGGGCCACACATCAATGGCTTCTTATGGGCGTCCAAGTCTGCCCTTTGCCAGCCCTAAAACCCTCCAAACGCTCCAAACCCTCCAAACCCTTAAAACCCTCCAAACCCTTAAAAACCGTAAAACCCTTAAAACGTTGACTTGGCATGCTTCATCCTGCAACCAACAGCCACCCCGCGCCACACATCAATGGCTTCTTATGGCCACTCTTGCAGCTAACCGGCACCCCAGGGCCACACATCAATGGCTTCTTATGGGCGTCCAAGTCTGCCCTTTGCCAGCCCTAAAACCCTCCAAACGCTCCAAACCCTCCAAACCCTTAAAACCCTCCAAACCCTTAAAAACCGTAAAACCCTTAAAACGTTGCCTTGGCAAGCTTCATCCTGCAAGACTGTGGGCTATCAAGACAGTCCCTAGCAACCTTTCGCACAAATAAAGCCTGCGTAGCTGCAGCGATCTCAACAGGAGACATGCGCATTAGAAGGTCTTGGATGTCTTGGGGTGTTTCACAGTCTTTCATCCTGGTGGCGTCGCCACAATGACGTCATGAGTATTCCCCAATTTCTATCATCATTCCACTTTTGCGAATGGAATGCATGTAATGTACTATATATATATACATACGTATGTTTAACAATGTTTAGGCCTAGCCGTTTGCTGGGCTTCTTGAGTGGCTCTATGTCTGCGCACTTCTTCCTCCACCCTTGAAACGGGGTCGGCGGCACCAGGGCGTTAGCCCATTTTAATTGAAAGTGTGACATTTTTGAACTGTGACCTGCCTTTCAACTTGGCCGATGCCAGACTTTGCGAGGCAAAGGTCAGGCGCTCGAAAACAAAGGCTGATGATTGAATGGGCACTGCAACGGACTTTGCCTGCCAGTTTGACATAGACCAGTTTTGCTGAAGGAGCTGAACATATCAAGTGCCAAGATGTGCCAAGCAGCTTGTCCAAAAATGTCCAAAAGGCAACGCAAACCTTTCAACCCAGCACCATCCAGCACCATGGGTTTGGCAGCTGGGCCTCCCCCTCACGAGCTGGAAACTTCGCACTGCCCCAGCCACAAGCAGGGCCTGCTGCAGTGTAGCTGTGTTCTTGTCCATGTCTGAGGGCCCGCCCACACCAAATGGCAGTGATATTAGATTAAATTGGAATAGCATCCACCGATTTTAAACTATAGCAGCTACAGCAAGCTAAAACATGCGGTAACTACAGACTGGAGGCCATGATATAGCCTCTTTCCTGGAGCAGAGGCACCTAAAAGGGACAGTACAAGGGATAACGAATCTACATGCAGTCTACATGTAGTCTACATGTAGTCTACATGTAGTCTACGTTGTCTTTTTCGAGTTCATGACTGGGTCAGGTCGCCAGGGTGGCCCAGCTTGAGCAGCAGGATCGCTTAACGAGGAGAGAACCGGGGCGCTTCATATCGCTTCTTAGCGCTTAGCATGGCCTCACCCTGCCTGACCACCCACATCCAACACTGGGACAGCACGACAGTTTGACAATGTTTGCCGTAGAATCGAGAACAGGACCAGCACTATGAACAAAGTAGAACCGTACGCAGGTGCGCAGAACACTGCGCCTAATGGCAGAATGCAGCACAGAAACTGTTTCAAAAACATCTCTCTGCACTCTGGGGCGCCAAGAATGCAGAACATCCGAACAATGAAAATGAAGGGAAGGTGATGAAACTACAAGCTGGAGAACTAAGAAGAAATAAGTCAAGGGTGAAAGAAAAATGATGGCAGAGATGCACCGTGCGGAAAAGTTTCTTCAATGTTTTCTGCCACGCGATGCCACGCCGCTTTCGGTGACAAAGGTGATTTCAACAAGAGAAGTCAAGGGCGGGCCCCAAAATATAGGCTGAGCTGGGTCACTGATGGAAACTCAATGGAGAGATTGTGAAGGTTAAACTGACTGTTAGTACCATTTTCTAGATACTTGCAGTCACTTGCAGTGGGGCGGTTTCTTCCAATCAGTGCACTCTAGCACGCTCGAGGACTAGGAGTGAACCTACACAGAAAAAACACATTTGAGCGGCGTCGAAAACCGGGTAGCGATTAGGTTCTAATGTTTTTAAGTTTTCGCGACGGCTTTCGCGGTTCTTTCGCGCGCACAGTTTTGGCTTTCGCGGCGACATGTGTTTCGTAATATCTTTCGCGGAAAATTGTCCATAAATGATCGTAAATGATGGTGCACATGAATATTTGAATGCGCTTCTACTTTCTGCTTGCTTTCGCCGCTGCTTTCGCGGCTCGACCTTGACGCACTCCTTTCGCGGAGCTTTCGCGCGTGGACGTTTTGCTTTCGCGGGGGGTTCCCCATATGAGCCCGAATACTAAATCCCTTCATGGAAGTTTTTGATGTCGCTCACTTGGTCATAATCAAAGGAAGTTTAGAAGCCAAACTTCCGACACTATGGGCAGATGAAAGGCAGGGATGAGAAGAGAAGAGAAGAGAAGAGAAGAGAAGAGGAGAGGAGAGCAGAGGAGAGGAGAGGAGAGGAGAGGAGAGGAGAGGAGAGAAGAGGAAGAGAAGAGAAGAGGAAGAGAAGAGGAAGAGAAGAGAAGAGAAGAGAAGAGAAGAGAAGAGAAGAGAAGAGAAGAGAAGAAGAAAGAAGAGAGAAGAGAAGAGAAGAGAAGAGAAGAGAAGAAGAAAGAGTCAGAAGAAATAAGGTGCAGGTGCGCGAAAAGGTAGGAAAGTCGCGAAACACTGTGTTTTTCCAATGATTTGTGGCTCCGAAAGGTCGAAAAGTAGGCTCGCTAAAGCGGCGGGTGCGGAGCCATGTGGTCAGATGAGAGATGAAAGTTATAAAGTTGCACGCCGTCGTGGCGTGAAGCACATTTCCAAGTCAAAATGCACAAAACACACCAACATCGGACCACTTTTGGAAGTTGGAAGTTGTGATCTCGAAAAAGTGCACGCTGTTGTGGCGCGAAGCACATTTGGAAGTCAAATGCACAAAACACCTCAGCTTCGGGGCTTCGGAGCACGTTTAGAAGTTGCGATGTCGAAAAAGCGCACGCCATTGCGGCGCGAAGCACATTTGAAAGTGAAAAAGCTAAAAACAATCTAAATACACCGTACGCCGTCGTGGCGCGAAGCACATTTCGAAGTCAAAATGTACAAAGCACCACATGTTCCCGCCACTTTTGGACGTTGAAGCGTCGTTTTCTGTGGCAGGCGCAAGGGATTGTGCACCTTGTCAAAAGTGAAAAAACGTGAGGGTTTTGTAGCATTTCCAAAAAACGATGGCAGGCGTGGGACATTTGAAATATATATTTGAAGAGGATCGCATTTTCCGTGGCAGGCGCGGTACAAGAAACATGTTCATCAGAGATGTTGGGAGGAAGTCTCCCAGAATTGCTTCGTTTTTGATGTTGCCATCCTCATCCTCAAAAATTCAGTAAGTCTCGCAGAATTGCTTCGTTTTTGATGTTGCCAACGTCAAAACATTGAGGAAGTCTCGCAGAATTGCTTCCTTTTTGACATTATCAAGTTCAAAAGTTGCGGAAGTCTCGCAGGATTGCTTCGTTTTCAAGCTTGCAGATTGCAGATAGGCAGATAGATAGATAGATAGATGGATGGATGGATGGATGGATAGATAGATAGATAGGTAGATAACTACAACTACCACTACACTACACTACACTACTACAACAACTACAAGTACAAATAAACTACGCTAATTACATTACACTACACTAATTACACTACACTACATGAATGCATCTAATTACACTACACTAATTACTCTACAGCTACAACTACAACAGCTACTATTATGAAAAACCGAGCCAGCTACACATTGGAAATTGTTAAAATATTTTTTTTTTATTTTTTTATCGTTTTGGTTATCATTTTATTTATCTTTTTTTTCATTTATGTTTTCATTCATTTTTTTTAATCATTTTATTTTTCATTTTTTATCATTTTTTTAATCATTTTATTTTTCATTTTTTCATTTTTTTCATGTTTTTTTAATTTTTTTTCATGTTTTTTTCATTTTTTTTCATTTTTTTTATCTTTTTTTTATCATTTTTGCTTCCAATGGTGCAAAAATTATCCGAAAAATAAAAAATTGCAATTTTCCTCGAGTTTTTTTCATTTTTTTATCATTTTTTAAATCATTTTTTTTATCATTTTTGCTTCCAGTGGTGGAATTGATGAAAAATGATGAAAAATGATAGAAAAATGATAAAAAAATGAAAAAAAACATGAAAAAAAATGAAAAAAAAATGAAAAAAAAAACGAGGAAAATTGCAATTTTCCAAAAAATGAAAAATTGCAATTTTCCTCGAGTTTTTTTCATGTTTTTTCATGTTTTTTTATTTTTTTTCATTTTTTTTGTCATTTTTTTATCATTTTTGCTTCCAATGGTGCCAAAATTTTCCGAAAAATAAAAAATTGCAATTTTCCTCGAGTTTTTTCATTTTTTTATCATTGTTTTATCATTTTTTTTATCATTTTTGCTTCCAGTGGTGGAATTGATGAAAAATGATGAAAAATGATGAAAAATGAAAAAAAAAATGAAAAAAAACATGAAAAAAAAATGAAAAAAAATGAAAAAAAACTCGAGGAAAATTGCAATTTTCCAAAAAATGAAAAATTGCAATTTTCCTAGGGTTTTTTTCATTTTTTATCATTTTTTCATTTTTTTCATTTTTTTATCATTTTTTTATCATTGTTTAATCATGTTTCATCATTTTTGCTTCCAATGGTGCAAAAATTATCCGAAAAATAAAAAATTGCAATTTTCCTCGAGTTTTTTTCATTTTTTTATCATTTTTTTAATCATTTTTTTAATCATTTTTGCTTCCAGTGGTGGAATTGATGAAAAATGATGAAAAATGATAGAAAAATGATAAAAAAATGATAAAAAAATGAAAAAAAAAACTCGAGGAAAATTGCAATTTTCCAAAAAATGAAAAATTGCAATTTTCCTCGGGTTTTTTTCATTTTTTTCATTTTTTTTTCATTTTTTTTCATTTGTTTTCATTTTTTTATCATTTTTCATCATTTTTTATCATTTTTCATCAATTCCACCACCGGAAGCAAAAATGATAAAAAAATGATAAAAAAATGAAAAAAACGAGGAAAATTGCAATTTTCCATTTTTGGGATTTTTTTTTGCACCGCTGGAAGAAAAAATGATTTTTAAAAAAAAAGATAAAAAAATGATAAAAAAATGAAAAATAAAATGATAAAAAAAAATATAAAAAATGATAAAAAAATGAAAAATAAAATGATAAAAAAAAAGAATGAAAACATAAATGAAAAAAAGATAAATAAAATGATAACCAAAACGATAAAAAAATGAAAAAAAAATATTTTGACCTGGCCCAGTCTGTGGCTGCAAGTTTTTCATAAAGCTACTACTACCACAGCTACACCAACAATATCAGCTACACCAACAATATCAACTACACCACATTACACTACACTGCACCAATTACGCTGCAAGCACGCTACGCTACAAATACAAATGCAACTACAACTGCACTACATTACACAACAAAAGCTACACTACACTAATTACATTACATTACGCTACAGCTACAACTACAACTGCAGCTGCAACTACAATTGTAACTTTCACTACATTGCACTTCTCGACACTGCACTAATTACTCTACACTACACTTCACTACAACTACAACTACGCTACCTTACGTTACACTACGCTAGACTACACTACACTATACCACACTACAGTGCACAACACTACAGTACACTACATTTTTTTTTGCCGGGGCTTCTCAGAGGGTTTGCCCCAACAGCCAGCCCAGCACGTTCGCTCTGGGCAATAGCTGCAAAGGTTGCATGATGTTAAAATGGTTGTCTATATAGTATCCAAAATTATGTCACGTATGTGAGACAATGTCGGAGAGTACGGTGTTGGCGCTCACTCGCTGTCAGCGGAAACAATTGGTACCACGATGCATGGTTGGATTGTTGCAATGTCTGCTGTATTGGAGTTGCGTGGTTTTGTATGGCTCTCCACACTGCGGCATTTGGTACAGCGATTTGCAGGAGGAAAGGCCCACCAAGCATATTCAAATGGTAGCATAACCCTCGGAAGCCTCTGGTAATATTGGCTTCATATCCTTGCAGTGGTTCACTGTCTGCCCAAACTGAAAACCCGGCAACTGTATCCAGCCATACCGCAGTGAAAACCCCAGCCAGTATACCAACGAACACCAGGTGAATCCAAGCAACGGGTATGTGGAGGAGGCGTTTTGGCTTGTCTCACGGGTTTTGCTCAAGCATTTCTACATTGTTTTGGGTCCTTGTAAACCCATGCCATTGTAAAAAACTTTCAGATAAAGACTTCCAAACATCACGATCAGTAGCAACATGGATGTAGTCCCCCTCGAGTTCCATGGCATACCAAAACTTCCTTACCAGACTGTGAGGTGTGTTCCAAGGACCTGGGCGATTTAGCTTGTGTGAATGTTGTGCAATGAGATGATGCAACATCACTTTGGCTGGGCGATTGCTCTGAAACTCTTGTCGGCAAATGTGCCCCAGAAAGGACCAATATCGGCGGAGATATTGTATCTCCCAACTTCCTGAGGGTGCCATTTGCAGAATCCATCTCTTCACAAGATGTCGGCGAAGGCGCAAAAGGTTGTGAAGAGCCTCGTCATCTGTCAGGACCGGGACGTAGAGATTTAGGGCTTCAATCATCAGCGTGGTCTGTACTCTGCTCACTTTGGTTCGAAAGATCTGGTGCGGGTACAGGACAGGGGACAACCAGAGAAAGGCATTCCCAACATACTGGTCAAGCATCTTGCAAGTTGTTGCAGGATGTCGCCAGTGGCATCGCTTGAGAACTGGCCGGAATCTGCCCAATGCCGCATGAATCAACTGGATGGCTCTGATGGGGCAAAGCGTCAGGGTCCACGTTGTATCCGAAGGGTTTGCGTAGGTAGGTTGTGTGTTCCACCCATGGAAATTGGTGCAAGATGCCTAGCTGGTGACGTGGCGGGGAAGAAGCTCTCAGACCCGGGCTCACAACCAGACAGCTTTTGGCGGGATTGATGTGCAAGCCAAGTTGAGCAAGACAGTCCACAAAGGAAGGCAATAGCCGGAGTGCTTGCGTCCAACTGCTGAAGCACATGAGGATGTCGTCCACAAAGAGGAGCAACCAGAGTGGGGGAAACAGAGGCACATGACCCTGAGCTTCCCATTGTTGCAGCAAGTTTCCGATGGCGTGGTCGAGTGTGCGGGCAAAAAGCCCAGCGGAATGGCTTCCTCCTTGCGGTGTGCCGTTGGAGCTGTGCGTTTCCCAATGAGCATCAAGGAAAGAAAATTGGATTGTCTGATCCAGGAGGAGCTGCATCAGGCGCATGGCTTCATGCGATACTTGGGGTGGGAGGGTGGCCAAGAAGTTAGCTACACTTGCATGCCGAAGATTGTCGAAAGCGCCCTTGATGTCGAGCTTGAGGAAAAGAGGGGTCTTGTCCGTGACATTGGCCAAGGCAATCATGTGATGGGCGGCGAACAGAGCCTCAATGGGTTGGCCACCTGAAACTGCCCCAACTTGGACATGGAGGGGTGGCCAGTGGGAATGGATACGTCGCATCAGAATGCTCGCGAAAAGCTTCTGCAAAACTTCAAGGAGAAGTATGGGACGAATCTGGGATGCAGCGGTGGCACCCGGAGTCTCTGGCAGCAAGCACGCAATGCCTGTGAGAAGGGGAGGCGGGATGTCACCATCGATGAGCATTGCATTCAACAAGTTGAGAAGCATGCTGTGCCCTGTGGCGGTGCTTCCCATTGCCAGGAGGAACTCATTTGACATGCCACTTGCCCCGGATGTCTTCCCAAGCTTCAGGTTTGCAAGGGCAAGGCTAAGTTCTTCAGGTTGGAGGGGTGTTGGCTCGGTTTGGTCCATGTGTGCTTGTAGGGCTTCGATGTGATGGGAGCAGTCGGCTGTCCGGGTGGGAATGGGGGTGCTGCTGAAGACTTCTTGGAAGTGGTTTTTTACGTTGTGTATTGCTCCCTGTAGGCTGCCGGAATGTGCTATGAGGTGGCTCCAATTGGCGGTTGGCTGGTGCTTCGCCTTGAGGAAAGCGATTGCCGAGGTATCACCTGAGGAGGCTGAGGTTTGCAGCTCAGAGAGCCATTGAGCCCGTTCAGCACGTCGAGTCGCAATGATGTGGCGCAACAGGGATGCACGTTGAAGAGCATTGGCAGTGGCGTTGCGGGCACGGCACAATTCCTTAAGAGCTGGAGAATCTTGGAATTTCCGACTGGGGAGACGATATTGACACTGGCGGGCAAGGCGGCAGAGTTGTGGCCAGTCAGGTGTGGCGGATTGGTGCTCAAGGCTGCGTTGGAGGCGCTGCAGGTCAACTTGCCAGCGGCCAGTGTGCTGCTTGTGACGGTAGCCTTGCCGTTGGGGAGGTTGGAAGAAAGTGGTTTCCCAGGTGATCAGTTTGCGGTCAGAAGGTAGGAGGCTGTCCATGCCTTCGACAATAAGAGGGGAGGTTGGCAGGCAGGAAGGAGCAATGCAGCGCTCGAAGGCGGGGGTGAAGCCGACGAAGTCGTACACTCTGTGTTTCCAGGTGGGCTGCTCAGGAAGGCGAAACATGAGCCGTGCTTCGGCTTCGAGACAGGCGAGTGCGAGGGCCTGCTCATCCATGGGTTCCCGGTGAGGAGTGGCATTCCAATCGCCCACTACTAAGGTTGGAAGGTGCTGGGTTCGCTGGAGCAACTGCCGCAATTCAGTGGTGGCAGCACTGTAGTCGGATAGTGGTTGGTGGTGGTGTGGCAAGTGGCCGGAGAACACCCAAAGTCTAAGCCCGCTTTTGTGGAGAATTTGGGCGCCGAGGAACCTCGTCCCCTTAAGGGTGTGGAGCACGGCAGTGGCAAAAGTTTTGTCCACCAGAATGGCTTGGCCATGGTGGCTGCTGAGTTGGTCAGTGGCTACAATCCAGTAGTCGCGCAACTCAACGTGCAGCTGCACATTGGGGTCATCGGCAGCCAAGAAGCCATCGGTGGTAAGCTTTCCTTGGGAGAGGCCACCGACTTCTTGCAGAGCGATTATGTCAAAGTGAATTCCCTGGTCTGACAACACATCAGCAATTTGAAACAAGGATTTCCCCCAGACATTCCACGAGGCAAGCTGTAGGATTTGCACAGGCCGAACCGCTGAAGGACATCGCTGGTGTTGTGCTGCAGGAGCATGCTGGTGGCCAGGTGGGCTGGCGAGTCACTCAGGTTTGGGGTCGCCCAAGGCGCGCTGGAGCGCCGGAATTTCTTTGCCGGTGAGTTTGGACAACCTGGTGAGGTCTACAAAGAATGGCAGTTCATCTTGACTGCGGGGGTCGACGTACTGGGCTTCATGCACAGGTCTGCCAGAGCCAGATGGAAGGAGGAGATCAGATTTGCTGAAGGCGATGACTCGCATGTCCCGATACCAAAGGATTTGCTTGTTCCAGTCTATGTCAAGGTGTTCAAGGCTGGCGGGGTCGAGGATGGGTCGAAGGAGGTTGGCTGCATACTTGGTGGCACGGTTCTTCAGTCGTTTTTGGGCGCTCTTGTGTGGGGTCATCCAAGTAGCCTTGCCAGAACTGGGTATTGTGTGTTGGTCCTTGTGTTGTGTCTGCCATGCGATCATGCGGCGTTTTGCTTCTGTTGCTGGCTGGGGGGTCAGGATCAAATGGCAAGCAGAGGCCCTGCGGCCATACACGATCACATCTGTGACTGACTCTTGGATGCCAAGCTTCGTGATGAGGTCCCGGGCTTCGGCCTCAACCTTTTCCCGTCTGGTGTCGAGGTGCCATCCACCAATGATTAGTCTGTTCCAATCCACCTCCAAGTCCATGGCCATCTGTGGGGTAATGGTGCCGGCTCGTGAGCGGTGTGGAGACAAGGTGGCCGCCCTGGGCGCTTCACTGCGATTGGGTGGGTTTATGATTGGTGGTGGTGCTGATGGTGTGCGCTGACGCGTGATGTCTTGGACCTGCTGGGCGAGGCTGGTAACTTCAAGCTGGAGCTTGGTGATCTGGGATGGCTCGGCGCCTGATGAGGCATTATGGGTACTCTCAAGGGCTTGCAGGCGGGACTGAATGGACGTGAGTTCCAATGAGTTGGTGGCTAACTGGGCAGAGCGGGAGTCAACTGTGTCCGAGATGGTCTTCTGTTGTGCCTGGATCAGGTCGAGCTTTTGAACCAGGTTGTGCTCCATCTTCTGCATGAGAGCGTGGGTCATTTGAACAAGGTGGTGGGTGTTTGTCTCATCTGGGCTTGTGCGGGTGTCTGCTAGTGCTTCAAAAGGGTTGCTTATTTCCAATTCACCGCCTCAGTACTTCTTCTGTGGAGGGGATCCCAGTTGCATTGTCGGGCTTTGTTGTTGTCTCTCTTCTTCTTCAGCGTCAATATCGATGGGGGAGCTCATGGGAGAAACTGGATATATTTTATCTACCCTCCTGAAATTGTGGCTCGAGCCCAGTAAACGCTTGAGCCGTAGCCATTTAGCACACTACAATACAGAATACAATAATTACACCACACCACAACTACAACTACAACTAAAACTACACTACACTTCTTACACATTACAGCTACAACTCCACTACACCACACTACAACTGAACCCAGTACACCACACTACATCCAGCAGTTGTGGGTGAGGTGACCACTGCAACCATTGCAACCACTCCCAAAAACAACTTCAACCACCTTTCGGTCCATCAGTGGATTCGCTCTGCCATCCGTGATTCACAATTACCAACCTCTCCTATAGGTTTCCTATTTTTGAAACTTCCGCCACCACCTTGCGCGGTACTACTGGTAATACGGAGCTCTCTGTGGCTGGCAAGGCTGCAAAGCGATGGAGTGCACATATCATGTAAAAGTATGTAGAACATTGTAGAGTGTGAGTCACCGTATGCAGCGAAGGCCAATGAACAAATGAAGCAGTCAATAAGCAGTCATGAAGCATCGGAATTTTCTCCAAGCCTACTTCATCATCTGCCAGTTTCCAGAAGGAGCCAAGTCTTGCGACAGGTTCTCCAGCACCAACTACCACCCTGACACTGCAAGGCATGATGGTCTAGCATTGTCTGGCTCGGTCTAGCCGTTGGATACGAATACGCGGATCACGTCAAAAGCAAAAGTGTTGACCAAAACATGTCATTGCATCATGATTCATCATGATGATTCAACATGATTCAACAAAAAATGATGAAACCCTTCCTTCAGGCCTTGCCCACGTGCAGTTCACTTCCTCGATGTGTTGTTGCAAGAGATTTGTGATGGCAGTGGCCTGACGCGACTGTGGCTGAGTGCATACAAACACACAAGCACCCGTATTGCATTTCGCAAGCAGTACTGTCGTGGAAATTTGGGATACATCGTAATGGCAGAGCTTTTCAGAGTCGTAAACATCTCGATCACATGGCAAGGCTTAAGGCCATGCTAAGCTGCTAAGCCTTCTCCGATAAGGCAGCATGCCCTGATGTGCTCGCATCCTTGAGAGCTGTTCCTGCCACACGCATCACAATTCATGCCAGTACAAAAGCGCCTAGAATTTGGAAACAAACATGTTCAAACTCAAACAAGGAGTGTATTCGGATGTATTTGGCATCTTTGAAGCGTACTATAGCGTACTTTAACATTAAAAAAGGGATCAACATGTCATGGTCAGCAGCGCACCACAGCGCACCTAATCGGGTCGAACCCCTTTCACAGTTGGGATTCACCGCAGCCCTTGCGTGGGAAGGAATGCGAGAGGAATGTGTGAGGACAACGGATGGGAGGCTGGGAGCCCGGGGCATTCTTTGCGGCCAGCGTCTTTGATGTCTCTTCAGGTACATAAACTAAATCAGAATTACATGCTCGATCATGCGCGTTCATGTGTGCACTTTGCCCCATTTCTTTACCCCTTTCCTTTTTTACCTGTGATTTTGCAAATATCCAGAGCAAATGCTTAGGTGTTCGGAACAAAACAGCAGCACACCAGCCAAAACTTGACAAACATTCAAAATTAGGCAGGCATGCAACACATTCTTTTGATCTCGTTGCTACATCGATGCTGCACAGCACCTTCAGTGTCCCCTGTGCAAATTGGAAACCAACCGGTGTGTCAGAAATGTTCGCCAAAATTCAAATCCTCCTGAATCTTAGCCAAAACTACCGGGCACAACATTCCTCACAGGGCACTCAACCCAGGACATCACGGAAAACCTGGCATGCTTCCTAATGAGCTCTGGTGCCAACCTAACCTACCCACTCTCCACATTGTCAAGGTAAAACGAGAAAATGATGGCCAGAAATGGCTAGAGCATGCTACGGCTATCCACTGCATCAAATGAGTTCCCCGGTGTTCGATGCGAGGATGACCTCACGTCCCCAAACGCTAAACGTTCCCTGCGCCCCCACGTTGAGCTGAGGCTCAGGAGCACTTCAAGCGCTATGGCTGCGTTGATTGCTGCGCGTTGCACTTTCCAGGACGGCACCTGCGACATTGCCCCAATGCAATTAAAATCAATTAAAGATAACTAAAGAATATATTACCGCTTGGCATGTGGATTTGGTAAATGCAGTTGCAATGTAGTTGAATGCAAACCATTGCAAATCATCGCCACGCCGTTGTTTCGGATTGCTCAATGAATGACGCAATGGAAACTCTTCAAATTCGCAATTTTCTCTCTATTGAGCATTGAGATGCATTAAGCGCAGTTTCATCGGATCGTTCAGGGCTTTCCAGCACCTTCCAGCACCACCCGTTTCTTGAAGTATGTTCGAACCATGTCGAACCAATCCCAGTCATACAATCCAATGGGCAATCGAAGTTGCTTCTTGCTCTGAGCACTCAAGTATGGCTGGCGAGCACGATTGGTGTGAGATCTGTGGAAGCTTTTGGAAGTGGGTGAAATGGCTGTCTAAGGCATGGAGCACAGCCCACAAGGCCCACAAGATCAAGATCAGTTGGCCACATGGATCCACACGGCTGTCGTTGATCTGTGGATCCAAGGAAACTTGCCTAGAGCAAGCTCCGGACGTGGCTTCAAGACATTTCGAAACGCTCAGCTCCTATGGCTGAAAGCCTATGGTTCGTAGCAAAACATGAGACGATGGCCTTATGCTACTATATGTATCTATATGTCATTTATTGCCATCTTATTCTCGTGTCATTTGTGTCTATAGTATTCTATAGTGCATTAATGTGCATTATATCTCAGCACCCTTATGCCAGGCACGAGCTCCTCCATCCATGGTTGCAGCATGTTCAGTATGATATGCCTTGTAAGATGGAAGAACACCCTCCAAGCTGCTTTAAAGCTTCTGAGAATGTTCTGGCACCGTCAGGCACGGTGTTGTAACATAACTGAACATAAATGATTCAATTATGTCAACAATATTCAACATGATTGAATGATAAATGCAGAGGGTCTGACAAGAGTCGGCCATGGTCTCCTCGTTGGTCTCTAAGAGACATTGTCGTGGTCGCAGTTCTGCAACTGGACCAGGTGGCACCACCGAAAGACATCAGCAAGATTCGGCAAACCCTGAAAATATAATAAAATATATGAAAATATGACCGAACATCATCTGAACTACAACTTGCGGCACGCTGCTTTTGAAATCTTTTGAATTGCAACCAGCTATCCAGCAATCTGGTGCTCTAGGAATCAGGCCCTTAGAAACTTCAAGATACGACGTGAAAAATTGCAGGTGTGTGTGTGTGTGGGTGTGCGCGCGTGTGTCCCATTAATACTGCGTTGCCTACGGTGCATCACGGAATGCTACGGATGTGCCAACTTTGCAAGAGAGTTCCAATGCACTGGCTTCGCCAAATTATTGGACAAGTCTTCCCAAGCTGCATTTGCAGTCTGAGCTTGTCACTGCTGATGCAACAGCTGTGAGACAAACTGCGGTGCTGCTAGCTGCGCTGAACGCTTCTTCAACCTTCTTCATATTTCTTCACTTCATTCGACTGGTTGCACAACGCATCACTTTTCGATCATCAGTTGATATCAGTCAAATTTGTCAAATTCAAACGGTCCTTCTCGACGTCATGTTGGCTAGGAGCTCAGACGACATAAGACGACAAATGGCGCAGCTGGCACCTACTGTGCATCCACAGTAATTATGATAGTTCATCTTCGATTCATCTTCGATTCTACGAAAACCTCTCTTGGACCAGTCTTGCAACAGAGTAAACACTACACGGCAAAGCTCGAATTTGTCTCCACTGGCATCTTTTGTCTCTGCAACAGCGTTGAAAGCTGCTCCTGCATCCCGTCACGCTGTGTCAGAAAGAATCACGACAAAGGATCTCGACACTGAGAAAAGAAAATGAATGGTATGCTCCGCTACTAGTAATTATATAATGATGCAAGCATGCAAGAGACAGCGTAACTCTGTTTATCTTATGCTGCTGGTTAAAGTCAGATGCTCCGAATTTCAATATGACGTGGATTTCCGGGGGGGTCCCGTGGATGAGGTTATCCACATGGACCCGCAGAAACATGGTCACTTTCAGACTTCAAATATCTAGATGAGATACCTTCCCCTTGCATACAATCCTGTCTTGTGATGTCTTACACTCCTGCATCCTCATGTCGGCATCTGGGCGGTCCTTCATGATCTGCAGGGTGTCGTCTACATCTTTGATCGCCTCCTTGGTGATCTGATTCTCAAAGCCCATCTTTGCCACATCCAGGCTTTTCCTCACATAGTGAAGAGAAGAGAACAAGAATTAGTGTAGAGATGTGTAGAGTTAGTGTGAAGGCAAGTATGTCACAGCACCCTCCATGTGGATCTTAGGCGACACCGTAATTGTTTGACAGCGTTCTATGCATGCGCTAAAGCGAATCCTTGCTCAAAGATAGACAGAGACCTGGGGTTAGAGATGCACAACTCCACACATGTGCGTATATGTGGTGCATCTACGCATGCATTCACACATATGTCTATAGATAGACATACCCCCAAAAAAATGGGAAAAAAACGATAAGTATGTGCAATGTATAAATACATATACACACACGTATACATATTATATTTTATGTATATAAATATAAATATATTAGAATCAGTATAAGTATATTATATACTGTATATATACTAGAATATGTATCTGTATAAACGCAAAAATGTGGATGTTGTGTGGTGTCGCTCTATCGCTCTGTCGCTATGTCGCGCTCTCTCCCTCTCTCTTTCTCTCTCCCTTTATCTCTCTTCATCGCCTTTCTAGGAGATAGATATTGATTTGATTAGATTAGATCAGGTTGAATTTCATTGCAGTATCCAGCATAATATGGATTTAGATTTAGACTAAGTCAATAGATATTTTACAAGCATGCAGCATGTACATATAATATTGTATGTCTATATGCATATATTACATGCATCATGTGTGCCTGTATCAAGTGACCTACAAAGTATACGTACATTTGATCCATCCCTTTACCCACTGTCTGTGCATCCTTTACTGTACCATCTTTACCATCTTGCAGTCCCTTCTAAACAATTCCATCCGTTCTTGCAGCATGGATGCAGCATGTGTGCTGTATTATGTTGCTTCAATGCAGAGTGGCACATGCAAAATTGTGTAATCAAACTGATTTGCTTATTGAAGGCGGCATAATGGAACATGAAGTAACCGTGCCGAATATGCCGCAATGTTAAGAAAGCACCCGTACAGATGGCACAAAGTCAAAGAAAGAAAATGCATAGACACAGAATTTCAATGAAATACAATGATATATTGAGCGCACGAAGAAATGGTGCTCTGTCTGTTTGTTTAGGTTTGTTTGGGGTGCAACCAGCATGCACGACAAACTCGGCCAAAGGATCGCTGGACCATGCAACCTCATGCAGCCCGTGACAAATTCGTCCACATCTATAAATCCGCTGCCATCCGAGTCGATAATCTGACGGCTCAAGGAAGATGCTGATGAATTCCGATCGGCTTACAAAGGGATCTTGAACGTTCTTTACATACTTCGGAGCTTTTTGTGTGAATGCTCATGTATGCTCATGTGCTTTGATTTCTTTTGGGTTTTGATGCGAAGAATCTTGGCAAGTTTAAGCAAAGGTTTTCAATCCAGGATTGGAACCAGCACAGTGATGCCAATATGTGCCAATATGTTCGGCGTGCCGCTTCCAGTGTCCAAATATGATAAGGAAATCAAATGAAATCAGCATCTTCATGCGTTCAATATCGTTCAATGCTTTCTCCGCTCGTTTTTGTCGCACTTGTTGCAGCAATGCCTGGAAAAGTGTCATCACATCTTCGGTGTCAATGCCCATGGATTGGAGGAAGCTGGACAACCTTAACACGGCAACCGGAAGAAAAAACGTGTCTCAACGTGTCTCAACACGTCTCACTCAACGTGTCTCAACATGTCTTAACGTGTCCCGCCAATTGGAACCGCTCTTGGCCGCACCTTGTTTGAACGGTGATGAAGCTGCTGTCAGCTGAATCATGAAACACATCTCTCTCTCTCTCTCTCTCTCTAGCTTTACACACGCAGGCATGTAAATAACACATTACACTTTCGCCTTGAATTGTGCGTTGCATTCAGCCAGTAATTCTATGTATATATATAGTTAAATAGCTAATCAGAACGACCGGAAAGCGAGCGGCTCCTGGCAACTAGCATCAGAGTGTGATATGACTGCATCAAGATGTGCCAAGCGCTTGCAATCGCTTGATCATCCAAGTAAACAGGATACAAGGCTGAACAGCTTGGAGTTATTCATAAAAAATATGCATTCAAGCGGCTTGTGAGCTGACATCGCTTCCTGGCAAAAGTCTCCAATATTCTCCAATGATCGGGGTAGAATTGCAATGGCCTTTCCTCTCTAGCTTTGGCCACCCACCTTAACAGCGCAACATCCCTGGAAAAAAGCAATACTTTTTAGCCAACAATGCCTCCAAATCTTCCATGGTGATTGATTTGTTGGACTTCTCATCGATCTCACGGAAAACGTTCTTCAGAACCTGTGCGCAAGTTGCACATTTCACAATCATACAGCCTTTCTGATGCCTAGCCCCGCGTGATTGTCTTTCTCGCCGATAAGCAATGCTTCAACTTGCTACATCTGGAAATTCCTCCCGGTTCATGCCATATTTACTACCTGAAAGGGACTGCATCTTTGACAACCTGTCCAAATGACCGGCACAGATATTGCCTGAACTTGGGCAGCATGTTTCCTCATCTGTTTCATCACTGCAATGTCTTTGTCCGCTGCTGCACTCTCAATCGCCGTGTTGCAGAAGACGCCTCATGGAAGCACGTGTCGTGTATAAACATGTACTTCTATGCGCGTGCGGTTTTGCTGTATATATTATAAAAACAAACGGACTTTGTATTTATATTTATATATATATATGCATCTGCATATGCATATTAACACATATAAATGCACATTTTATAACACGATATAATTATACATATAATATATATATATATGTGTACTATGCGTATATGTGTTCTTGTTGCTATCAATTAAACAGCATATGCAATCAGCGATTTCATCCCTTGAAAGGGATTCTGGGTGTAGATATGTGTAGATCAAAAACTTTTCTGCGGTGTGGTGTTCACTTGGGAAAAAATGGGCGTAGCTCGCCAGGAGATGTTCGGCAAACGAACTTTGTGATGCATGAATTTCATTGAATTTCTGCATGAATGAACATGAATGATCATGCATGGCACTTTGAAACAAAAAATACTTGTGTGCATGCACTGTTGCCCAAATGCAACGACCGTCTATATCAAACGTAATAATTAATGATAATCTTTCAACAGGGATTCTATCTCTTTCTCTGTTTGTTTGTCCTTCCATCAGTCTGTCCACGCGGCTGCATGCATGTGCATGTGCACAAATATCCTGCATCCTAGCAGTCCTAGCAAGCCACATGCGGCGTAACCGCGTAACCAAAACAGCAACAGAATCTGACTGGTGATGTCGGTGATGCAAACCACTGACAGCAATACCCGCCGACTGCCAATCAAACAGAAGTGATGCGCACAATCACACTGCATGCCAAATTTGAACAGAAACATACAGAAACAATAATATCAATAGTGAGATAATTTAATTGACTTGGTTGGGGCTCGGGTCAACAAAAAGGTAGGATGGTTGTGAGCAAAAAGGCTGCGCACGGTCTTTTTAGTACTGTCAAAGGAACTATCTAACTATCAGCAGTACGTCTATTGCAAGCCCGGTTGAATCCTGGTTGGTGGCTTGTGTAGGATGAGGATAAGACAAACATATCTTTAATTAAGTAACATTGGGCTATGGCGGCTAGGGAACTACGGAAACAGAATATGGTGGTGATGAGTTGATGAGGTTGGAGGCGCTCATCAAGCTGCAATGAACGAAATACGTAGCGTCAATCCTGAGAGGAGCCTTTGCAATGGCAATACGGGGTCTCTGAGCTTGCACCTGTTTTATGCTCTTGGGGACAGTAGAATCTAGTCACTGTAATCGAAGAATCTAAGCAATGGCTCATAATTAGCATGATTAGCATGCAACTTCGATGCATACAACACGACTTCGATGCATTTACAACTACAACTCGTGCTGTAGTCTCCGGTATGCGTATTCGTCAAAGCCGTCATGCCCCAAATTCACAAATTGAACCCCAGCGCTGATTTTCACAGGACAGAAATCAGAAACAATATTCAAATCAACAACTAATGTATAATCATCGTTGAATTTTGTACCCGCTATTGCTATCGCACGTGAAACTCAGGCAGCTGACGCTACCTTTTGTGATCAGAACTTGCAAAGCAAGCCAAAGATGGAGAGATGTCCAGAAAGTCCCTGTCCCTTCTCTACGGATTTGCGACACGCAAAATCATACTACGACTATGGAGAACATGAGCATATTTGCCAAGTTCAGCACGTATTTTTCCAGTATCCAAGCTTTGTCTTGTTTTCGCTTTCCATCTGATTAAAACATACTAATATTGATATTGTATCTTCCATGGTTGGAGTGGAAGTGTGGCCTGCTTGCAGGCCACATTGCTGCCATCTGCGACACCTTTCTCTCCCATGTTGCGCCCTGCGTAATCATACGGAATCTGCATCTCCAGGTTCTGAAACTTGTTTCTTCTTTTGCATCGGCCATTTGAATTCTGGGAGCATGTTGTGGCAACGGAACCTCTGCAAAGGCAATTGTTTGCAATTAGTATCAATTGCAGTAGTTGTGTGGATTCGTGTTGGGTCTTTGACAATTTGATTAACAGTGGCGGATTTCTCATGATTTTTGCTCAAACAAGTGACGAAGGGAATGACTTTGCCCACACAAAAATGATCAAACATGTTCAGTGGACGCTGCTCTGCGCGCTACAGGTCTGGGACGCGTGATAACTCATACTATGCTCATACTCAAAGAGCACATAACTAATCATCAATTCTTGTTGGTACGGTATTGCCAGACCGCCAAACCACACACAAACACGCAGTCAATCCATGTTAGTCCAATCATCAATATTCTCTGCGCTATTCTGACCCTTCAGATGGTTGGTTGATTCTTGCTAGGACAATAGCTGGACATAGCTGGACTATGTAGCTATGTTGGAATGGACAATGGACACCTCATAGTCTTGAAGATTGCAGGGATTGAACATGTCGGATGTTCTTTGTGTGTGAAGTTTGACAAAGTGATCAGCTCAAAAGCAGGCCACGCATATCCACGCATGGGCACAATGACAGCAATTAACATACGTATATATATAATTAGAATTAATTATATATATATATTATCCATATGTAAAGGAAGCCTCCCCATCGCAGAAACAACGGTTTGAAAGAAGATTCACACAACGAATTTCAGTCTCTTTTGCGTCCAAGTTACCTGTCACCACGTTCACAACTGTGAATACCTGAAATGATCAAACTGTGTCATAAAATATGGTGAATCAAAAGTCTCCCTTGGCACGAGGACAGGTGAGCGGTCGTTTCAACCACGTGCACTTGCTTTGAACATTGAACATGTGGCATGTTGGTGAAGATCCCTTTTTCATTGTTGACCATTGTTGGGATCAGGTTGGGATTGGTCCAATTCTTCGTCAGGTTCCAGGTGCCAGTCTGGCAGCGTCTATTCTTTGATTATGTTCGTGCCTCATATTGTGTTGGCGCTTTTTGTTGGGGATCCGCTAATTACCTCTCTGCAAAGGACATATGTACACATATGCATACCATTGCATAAATGCATAGAAAATCATAGAACATCATGGAACATTGCATCTATTTTCGTGGGCACCGTTTCTGCACACCTCTGCATTTCTTGCCGCCGCGCCAGTTTCATTTCAAAGGCAAGTAATTAAGTTCTGTGGCATGCTGTCACCGTTTCCTTCCATGCCAAGCTGATTATCATCACACAGCAAGATAGGCATGAATCGGCATGATCTGAATCCAACATGGCTTCATCAAATCGCAGCCGCTTCTTCTACCAAGAGACAGTAATCACGATTTACAAGAGCAAAGCTGCAACTGCAACAGGGGAGACCTCTTGCAATGGTATGAGCGCGTCATCCCAATCGATGCCACCAGAGATCGCCATGAAAAGCGTCAACATCGCTTCTGGGACGCTACTCCATAACCTGCTGTACGTGAGGTTGCTGCACTCTGGGGATGCGTTCAGGTCGCCTGTTTCCACAATAGCTTGGTCCCGGCAGTAATCTGACCTAAGCGCAGGCTCACCGCACATGGTGAGACCTGTACACTGCACATGACTGTACTATATCATACTATATCATACTATATCATACTATATCTATCGACTATATCTATCTGCTTGGGAGTGGAACCCTGCTTTTGGAGAAGGAGACTCTGCGGCAAGGGCTGCCATTATCCAAGCCAGCCAAGGACCAAACACGTCGGTAAACACTTAACACTCAACAGGTCCGTTTCATGATGTTTCATCTGTCTCTCAATCATGCTAGCTGAGTTGCACAAGCTGCGTCAAAAGAACGCCGAAGCTGTAGAAGAGAAGCACCAGCAAGACTATGGTCCAGAACAGTGATGCTATGCTGCTCATGATGGACCTCCGATGATCGTCATGCTGCCGCAACAAACGGAAAAGTATAGGAAGCACATGTGCAGTACATCAAAACATCTGCGACCTCACGTATTCCAGTGATTTCCAGTGTCTGCCAAGTTGCAGCAACAGTGTCCGCAAAGCCCCCACATACCGAAAGAGGCGCATGACTCGCACCCCGCGCAGCGCACGTGCTAGGCGGATTGGGCGCATGAAGCGTAAATGACTTGGACTCACCTGGCATGCCACAGATCGTAGATGCAGATGCCGCGAAAGTGATCGAAAGTGCCTACCTTTGGTTTTCGTGGCTTTAGCTTCCCTTTGTCCAGAGAGTTGCTTCATGGCAAAACACAGCAATAGAGAAACCATGCCGTTCATGGACCTCTCTTGGGCTTGCATGCAGCATAAAAATTTGAAGCTGCTGGCAAAAGCACAATGATGATCAATGATGCAAAATGCGCGTGAAATTGCCTGTGGAACCCAGCAAAACCAAGCGCAGGACATTTCTAGAAACTGTGTAAACATCATCAAACATCTATTTGCATCTATTTGCTACAAATGCGGACAGTGCTCGTGCTTGCCTGGGATGTTCCTGTCGGAGAGCTTGCCAGGAAGCTAGTGCCAGTTTCTAGAGCTGACCTTGAAAGAGAGCATCAGACTCAAGGAGAAGCTCTGAGAAGCACGATCACATCATTCTGAAGCTGCACTCATAGGTACCGGTACAGCTATACTATGTATCCATATATATATATATATGCGTGTGTGTGTGATGATTATGAACATTACAATATGTATATATATATTCCATATGCCATATGATTTCGTAATATAATGTAATATATGTATATGTAATCAATATAATATATGTACAGTATATGGGAGTCCTCACTCTACTGATATCTGATGTGCGCCCCCTTGCTGCGTGCATCTGCTCCAGTGCGGGCCAGGTTGCAGGGCTACAATAATGACATCAAAAATGTTCCAAAGCCAGTCCCCGCCGCAAACAAACTTGTAAATCCCATTTGCGGTGACGTTCACCTGGCATGCAGCAAGCTAAAAATCGAAAGTGCGGTTGTCCCCAAGATTCTCAGTAATAGCTGCATAGCTGATTGCAATGCGCCAGGGCACAATGCGTCCAAACACTTGAGACCACGTAGTGATCTAATGATCTAGTGATAAAAATCGTTAAAATTCCGAGAGAGAAGGCAATTGACGTTTGTCGGGCACGGAAGCCTGAACTTGCCAACAAGCCACAGCTAATTCCATGATAAAAATAATGACCACAATCAGGTTCATGTAGTCAAAGTACTTGGGAACGTCATTTTGTCCAACCTTCGCCGCAATGTCAACCTCAATTCCTAGAGACACGAGGTTAAACAGAATGACGAACCTCAGTTGGTCATGCAAATGCTTCAGATCCTTTAGAAGCTCACGCTTTGAACGCCATGCAATGCCAAGAAAAAAAACAAAGTGCAGCATAGTGCAGTATAGTGCAGCATAGTGCAGCATAGTGCAGCTAGCGCGCATGATGCCATAGATGAAGACTTGAGATCGCATGATCCAATCGGCTATGGCTGACGGTGAGTTCAGCTCTCGGAACTCCTTAATCAGGGCATGGCTGTACGAGACCCTACAATCTACTGGAGCACTAATTCAAAATCCACGTACAACCTGTACCACCAGTAGCAACAACAAAAACAACAAGACAAAACAAGAAAAACAAGAACAGGACCAAGACAAGAACAAAACAAGTACGGCCACACTACCTTGCTGAGCATGGCGACGAGTTCAAATTAGCTATAGGGAGCGTGTATCTGCCGCTGACCCTCGGACTCTACAAAAATGGCAGAAAAAAATGAACAAAATCAACATACGGCTAGAGAGAAGTGTTTGGGATGCAAAGTGTGTTCAGTGTGTTGTCTCGAGGGGTAGGGGCCATGGTGTTTGCTACAAGTACTGTATGTCGTCAGCTATTTGTTACTAGTCAGTTATTTAAACTATATAGTATAGGTTTAGAAAAAAACTGTATCTAGCGGCGATTTTGAAACGCGGTTTGATAAACATCGGAGCTAGGCACCCTTCCGAATGCACTGCATGCGGTCTTTATTTTGTTTCTTGAATGTAACTGTTCCAGAAAGTTCCAGGCAGTTAATTATATACTGCAAATTCTGAGGCCGTGAAACACCTGGCAAATTATGGCAAACAACAACATCCAAACATGCTCAAACATGTATGCCCAAGATATCCCAAAATCAGGTGGCCCCACGGATGCTCAAGAGATGCTCTTGACAACTTGAGGGCTACCGAAACAGAAACGTATGAAACGCGGCATTTGCTCTGTACTGGGTTTCTGATGTTTCTGTTCTGCTAGCTCGCAAGAGAGTTCACTGCCCCTATATCTAACACCATGCCTCAGAACCTTTCTGCACACAGCATCACCGTGGTGCAGAGCTCATTAATGTCAGAACAATTTTTGCATCATCAATCCGTATTGCCGATGAGAATTTAAGTGGCACCGACTGGCGGGGCAAGCATGTAGTTTCATCATTTTCTATTTTCTACCAAATTCATGTTTTCTGATGTGTTTACTTTGACTTTGTCCCTTTTTCTGGTCATGCCTGTCATGCCTGAATGAACACGAGTCCAGAAACAAACGCAAGCAAACAGTAATTACACGACACGAGAACGTGGCAAGAAAAAATGACTATATAGTTTCCTGTAGGCAAATGACAAAAAGGACCATTGAATAGAACAAGCGATTACAAAATAATGACAACAAAATGGGAAAGGAAGAATAACAGCCCGAAGGCGCAAAAAAAAACAACGCATTTATGACAATGCCTAACAAGAAGAAAAATTGAATTTTCAGTCATCAGGCCGAATCAGGCCTGATTTTTTAGTGAATTTTCTGTAAAATGACCCCGGGCTAGTTTCAGAATGCACTTAGATCGACTTATCTAGATTGGGGCCCCTGTTATTTGCACAATTACTGGAGGCTCTTGTGGTTTTTGTGGTTCTTGCACTTCGAAAACTCTGTGCCGCTGTGCTTCTGTTGCGTGGTCTGAGCTCAAAGACGCCGAGTTCGCGTGATGTTTGCCAAAGGCTATTCTCTGGGGGTCCTGCGCATGGAGACTTGCAGCTCCTTAGCAGCTCTTTAAGCATACCCGACATGCCTCGAGAATTCAAAATTGCAAAAGGAAATTTGAACAAAGGACGGGCAGAAATGCAAATGCAACCGTGGCAGTTGCCAATGAAAATGCATTGC
Source organism: Cladocopium goreaui (assembly GCA_947184155.2). Taxonomy (NCBI): domain Eukaryota; class Dinophyceae; order Suessiales; family Symbiodiniaceae; genus Cladocopium; species Cladocopium goreaui. Next base: position 41,911 of record CAMXCT020001840.1, read on the forward strand.
TTCGTGTGATCCCCACTGTGGCGTGTTTCTTGGAAAAAAATGTGACGGTCTATCGGGCATTCTATCTGACGTTCTATGTGGCATAATATCTGGTGTTCCATCTTGTTTTCTGTCTGACATGTGTTTTGACATTCTATCCGACAGGAAAACCGACAGTCTACAATATCCGGAACTTTGTTTGCCACCAATTTTGACATTCCATCTGACATTCCATCTGACGTTCTATCTGGCATTCTGTTTGACATTCTATCTGACGTCTTACCTTCTTGGACACATATATTCTGGGATTCTATCTGGCATATTTTCTAACGTTCTATCTGGCATTTTATCTGACATTCTCTCCGCCCATCTATCTGACATGTGTTTTGACAAGCCAACATGACCGAAGTAGTCTAGGAAAACATTATCGAAGTAGACACCCCATCCTGAGGGGTTGTCCTGGAAACCATCGGTGTAGATATGGAATGGAGGGGAAGAGTAGAAGATTGTGGTTGAAGATCAAAAGGGGATAATGCGGTGGACTGGTATTGAAGTTTTGCATCAAGGTAGGAGAAGTCCCTGAGGGAAAAGAAAGGGAGTTGAACCGAGCAGGGAGGGAGAAAGTGACGTGAAACTACGGTAGGGAAACGTGTGGGGGAGAGGAGATGTGGAAAGAGCATGATCGAGGACTGCGTAGGTGTCAGTGGTGGGAGCTGTGAATGGGGGGGGGCGTCTTGAGAAATTTCTTGATACGCAACAAGTTTATCGGGTTTTGATGGGAATTTGGATGACCGATAGACGGTTCATTGTCCTGGAGAAAGTCTGTCATGAATGCATATGAATGCGGGATTAGTATGGGGAAGAGAGTCGTCATCAATGGTTGACATGTTAATTGAAATTCCTATCTGCCGTTCTATCTGACATGTTGTCTCAAATTTCTATCTGCTACTCTATCAAGCATGCTATTTGAAATTTATATTTGCCATTCTACGCGACATATTATTTGGAACTTCTGTCTGTCATTCTATCTGACATGTCTTTTGAAATTACTATATCCGCCATTTTCTGACATGTTAATTGAAATTTCGATCTGCTATTCTATCTGACATGTTTTTGAGTTTTCTATCTGCCATTCTATCAGGAATTCTGTTTGACATTCTTTCTGGCATCTTATCTTCTTGGGCACATATATTCTGACATTCTCTCCAGCAATCTATCTGACACGTGTTGTGACATTCTATCTGACATGCTGTTTGAAATTCCTATCTGCCGTTCTATCTGACATGTTTTTTGAAATTTCCATATGCCATTCTATCTCACATGTTTTGTTTTGAAACTTCTGTCTGCTACTCTATCTGACATGCTGTTTGAAATTTCTATCTGCCAGTCTATCTGACATGTTGTTTCTGCTACTCTATCTGACATGCAATTTCAAATTCCATCTGCAACTCTATGTGACATGTTTTGCTTCAAATTCTCTATCTGCCATTCTACCTGATAGGTTTATTGAAATTTCTATCTGCCATTTTACCTAAAATGTTATTTGAACCTTCTGTCTGCCGTTCTATCTGGCATGTTGTTTGACCTTTCAATGTGCCATTCTATCCAACATGTTTCTTTTGAAATTTCTAGTTGCCATTCTGACTTGCATTTTGGATTGAAATCTCTGTCTGCCATCCTATCTGGCATGTTATTTGAAATTTCCTCCTGCCATTTCCATCTGACATGGTCTTTGAAACTATTACCTGTCATTCTGTCTGTCATGTTCAATGAAAAAATACCTGCCGTTCTGTCTGAAATGTTGTTTGACATGTTTATCTGCTACTCTATCTGACATGTTGGTTGGAATTTCTATCTGCCATTCTCTCTGGCATGTTAGTTGAAACTGCTTTCTGCCATCCTATCTGACATGTCTATTGAAAGTTCTATCTGCCACTTTATCCGACATGTTATTTGAAATCCCTATCTGCCACTCCATCTGACATGTTTTTTGATTTTTTTTTGAAATTTCAATCTGCCATTCTACCTGGCATGTTTTTCAAAACTTCTATCTCCCATTCTGTCTGACATGTTATTTGAAATGTCTATCCGCTACTCTATCTGGTATGCTGTATCTGCCACTGTATCTGACATGTTGTTTGAAAATTCTATCTGCCATCTTATTTGGCAAGTTAATTCATTGCAAATTCGATATGCTACTCCAGCTGACATGGTGGGCGAATATCTATCTGCCATTCTACCTCACGTTTATTTGACATTTCTACCTGCTACTCTACCTGACATCTTGACTTGAAATTTCTACCTGCAATCAACCCAGCATACAACCCCAATAGCAAAGTTTCACATCTCCGTTGACGCCAATTTGGTATTGTCTGGGGCGCCGTTTTACTCCAAAAACAAACTGTTTCTTCAATACCACCAAAACATCACCGGAACACCACCGAAACACCACCGGAACACTGCCAAAACACCACAAAAACATGAGCAAGACTCAAAACATCACCGAACACCGTCAAGACTTGCAGACACGCCGCCAAAGTGCCACCAAGACGCCAACGACCACCGAAACACAATTGAGAGACCACCAAGACACCAGCAGGAGGACAGACACCATCAACCATCAGGACTAACACCATCAGGACAGACACAACCAATTCCCGAAAGGGCCCGCGCAGGGTTTTTGTTTTCCCAAAAAATTGCTGCCGGCATACTTTGTCATGATACCATTTTCCCGTCACCATCATCACAACACAGTCAGTACAGACATCCACCATCATCAAAACACCACGTCATCATCGTCATCATCATCACTTTCTTCTTCATCTCCATCATCATCATCATCATCATCATTTTCTTCAACTTCATCATCAGCATCTTCTTCTGTTTCATCAGCCATGCCCGCGTCATCATCATCAATAGTAGTAGTCATCATCATCATCTTCTTCTTCAACATCCTCACTTTAGTACATCTACAAAAAGAAATTTATGTATACAGGTGTAGATGCAAAGCATGAATCTTACTGACAGGCGTTTCAGTGCAGATTCAAAGGCGCAGGTTGGCAGAGAATCTTCTTTAATACAGCTACCAAACGAATATATGACATATGCAGGTGTAGTGCGGAAGATATATAGATGCAGGCGGAAATCGTTTTTTGGAAACGAAAAGTGGGTATATTCAAGTGTGAAGTGGCAGATGTAAAGACGCAGGTGGAAATAAATTTCTTACAGACATCTACAACCTTGATTGTTTCTAACTTTTCTCTTCGAGCGGCAGGGCAGCGTGGATTGATTGATGTCCACGAAACGCAACCCTTTCGCACGAAATGTCGATCGTCATACATTGAGGTCAAATTGCAAGGTGGGTTTGTCCTGGGCCAACCCTTTCCCACGAAATGCGCCTCGACCATCAAAAGCTGTGGTGAAACTGTGATTTTGCATATGCTTGCTGAATTCTTTGCGCCAAAGCGTGTCCGCCACAGGAAATAATTCAGTAGCATGTCTGTGTGAAAATGCCCGTAGCTAAAAACCCTTCGTGCACATGCATTCCTTTCTCAGCGTAAAATCATCTCTCTGTAAAAGTGTTTGCGTGTAAAAAGACGTCTCTCTCTGTGCAAAGGTGTCTCCGTGTAAACTATCTCTGTGTAAAAGCACAGCATGTGTGATCAAAGGCATCCCTGTGACAGAGCATGCGTGTATGTAAAGAAAATGCGCGCAAAATGAACACCGCCGTGTCAAAGTATTTGCATCTAAACTTGCCTGCCACTGTGTGTCAAAGTGCCTCTTTGTAAAAGTGTTTGCGTGCAAAGGAATGTCCGCGTAAAAGAATGTGTGCGTAAAGTGTGCTGCAGATGTATTAACATGTAAAAACACCTGTGTAAAGCATCTCTGTGTAAAGGTGTAAAGGTACCTGTGTGAAAACCCGCCTGTGTCTAAAGTTTCTCTTAGAAAAATCACCTCTGTGTAAAAGTATTTATATCTTAAAGCACCCGTGTGTAAAAGCATCTCTGTGTTGAAAGTATCTCTGTGTAAGAGCACCTGTAAGTATATAGAAGCATCCCTTTGTGAAATCATCTCTCTGCGTAAAACCGTCTCTGTGTGAAGGCCCCTCCCTGTGTAGAAGCCCTTGTATGTAAACGCATCCATATGTAAAAACAAAATGGATGGAAACTTGATTCCCAAATGGCTTGAACCCTCTCCCAAATCGTGCTTCCAGCCTCACCTATGTAAGAGTACCTCTTCCTAGATGCGTCCTAGTCTAAAAGCGCCTGTGTGTAAAAGCTCCCTCCGAAAAGGTATCCGTGCAAAAATCCTTTTTGTAAAAGTATATGTCTCTAAAAAGACGCCTTTGTACAAATTTTTCTGTGTAAAGAACATCTCTACATAAGAGTATTTTCTCTAAAACATTCTGCGTGTAAAAGCTCATGTGTGTTAAAAGAAGCACGTGCGTGTAAAAGCACCCCTCTGAAAAAGCATCGCTGTGTAAAGGCATCTGTGTGTAGAAGTACCCATGTGTCTGTGTGTAAAAGGTTTTCTTGTATAAAAGATTATAAAAGCATCCGTGTGTAAAAACACTTGCGCATGAAGGTATTTGCCTGTAAAACCATCCCTGGGCAAGAGCATGTACATGTGTAAATGCCTGTGTGAAAACATGCCTTTATGAAAGCACCTCTGCGTGAAAGTATCAGTGTACCATATGTTGGTCGTTTGCTGTTAGAACCTCTAAGCTGAGCTGCGTAGTATCTGCCGCAAAATTGCTCCGTATTTGCAGCATTTTGCAGCTAGCACCTGTACATTGCATGGCATGATGCAACATCAGTTCATTACACCGAGCTTTGCCATCGGGCAATATTTGCAGCAGTGTGGCAAATTGCATGATTGTTGCAATGGGATCATATCTGCAAACTGTGCCGTGATGTTCACGGCGCTCTGAAGAAAAAATGTACACTGTAGAATGCTCGCAATTTTTAGAAACCAAAACCCATCACTTGCGCAGTATGTGCAGCATATTGGTGCAAATTTTAGTGCATCGCATAGTCTTGTCAGTATTTGCAACTATCACTGGTAAACCGCATGGCATGCGCAGCATTTTGAAATTGACGGCTGTCAACCGGATGCTATTTTTACGACTTTCTGAAGATCAAACCTGCAAGTGGATGGTATTCGCAACATCTTGAAATGATCATCTGCAGATTTTGCACAACGTGGCATGGTGTTCTGTTTGCAGCGTGTTGCGGCTAACATCTGTAAACTGCACAGTCTTTCCCACATTTTGAAACCAACATTTGCAAATTGCTTGGGACCTGCAACCCTTTGAAAATAACATGTGTACATGGGAAAGCGCACGCAGCATTTTGGAGCTAAGCCTTCGTTTCTTTTGGTTTTTTTCTTCCTGCCGTCCTCCTTCCTTCCTTCCTTCCCTCCCTCCCTTTTTCTTTCCCTTCCTGCTGTCGGGAGTATGTCCTTCTTTTCCTGTCGGTTTTCTATTCTAAGACTTTTCCTTTGATAAATTTGCGCGAGGGTCTCAGTGCAAGTGTAGCATGCAACAGGTATGTCAACTCCTCTGATGAGGTGAGCAGCCCACTGCCCTGGTTGCTTCACGGACTGAGAGAATGTCCGCAGTTGCTCCGGTAGAAGCATCATAGTCCGTAAGCTACTTCATAACACATGTCAACATCCGTCCCTCCCTCCACTTCAACCCAAACCTGCAAACGCAACGTCGTCGTCTTCGTTGTCGTCATCGTCATGGTCCTCCTCATCATCGTCATCGATATCGATACCGACATCATCCTCATCATCATCATCATCACCATCACCATTACCATCATCATCATCATCGTCATCATCATCATCATCACCACCACCATCATCATCATCATCATCGTCACCATCATGTCATCGTCGTCGTCGTCGTCGTCATCGTCATGACAACTGCATGCAACCATTGAAGACTACCTGGCGCATGGCAAAACCAACGGACCACCAACACAACCGCCCCGACACCACCAACACGACGCCACCAAGATACGACCAAGACACCGTGAACACCTTGAATCAACACGGAAGCCGCTGAGACACCACCAAGACACCACCGAGACCAGCGACACCACCGAGACATCATCCAGACACCACCAAAACACCACCGAGACACCACCAAGACATGACCGAGACAGCACGGACACCACCGAGACACCGAGATACCACCGAGACACCACCGAAACCGCCAAAACACCAATGAGACACCACCGAGACACCCGAGACCCCACACCACCGACGACCCCACCGAGACACCGCCCAGGCCGGCAGCCGTAAACCCGACGGGGCCCACCCACCTTTAGACTTTAGAGTTAACAACCCCAAGCTATCACTATTGGGGAATTAATCTGACATGTTAATTGAAATGTCTATCTGCTACTCTACCTGACATGGTACTTAAATTTTCTATCTATCTGCCATTCAGGGTGGCCCATTCTTTCTGACATGTTCGATTAAAATTTCACTCTGCCATTCTATCTGACATGCTACTTGAAATGTCTATCTGCCACTCTGTCTGACATGTTGGATGGAATTTCTATCTGCCATTCTATCTGACATGTTGATTGACATGTCGATCTGCCATCCTGTCTGGCATGTTGATCGAAATTTATTGCTGCTACTCTATCTGATATGTTCTTTTAAAATATCTATTTGCCAACCTATCTGACATGCTATTTGAAATTTATATCTGCTACTCTATCTGACATGTTACTTAAAAATTCTATCGGCCATTCTATCTGGCATAAGATTCCGGCCTGGTGGGGCCAGAGAGCTGGCAAGCTTGCCATAGAGTGGTCGTAGGCGAGATGGGAGTGGGTTTGGGTGTTGTTACAATCTAGTCTAGTCTAGAGACCCTCACCTGGCAGTTGGGGAACAAAAATGGCACAAAGAAAAGTAAACAGGGAATGGTTCAGAATGATTCTGAATATTGAATTTCCAATCGAAAAGGGAGTTCTGAGTCATCGCTGACATGCTGTGACAATTTCCCCACTGTCCTCTATCATGCGCGAACCCCGCGATACCTGTGAACCCACCTTGCGAACGCGATCTTCGTCTTGAGGACTGGAAACGGAAAGAAAATCCATGTCCGTGCCCTCCCTGGATGTAGCCTCTCGCGGTGTTATGCCGCTTACCTCTCTTGGCAATGTGGGCGTGGTGACTACTGGCATTGACGGCGAACTTATTGCTTCGGCTCCAAACTCGCCTCGATGCCCATCGAACACGTGGAAGCTGTGCGAGGATTTTATGACAGGATAGCGAAAGGATGCAGTAGGGATCAGTACGGTGCGGGACGGTACACTACCGTACCCTATACTACGCCACACTACAGTACTGGACAATGCAGTACGGTACAGCACAGTACCGTTTGGTGGTGTACTGTACGTACTACGTACTGTACGGTGCAATACACTGCACTACACTACACTACATTTCTCTACACTCCACTCCACTACACACATACACACACCACTACACATATACACACACCACCACACACACCACTACAAAAATACACACATCACTACACACATACACACATACGTACATACATCCACACCTGCACACATGCGCACATGCATACATGCATACAAACATACATGACGTGACGTGACATTACAGTACAGTACGCTACAGTACATTGCATATATATATATATGTGTATTTAGTTATTTATTGATATATCTTGGATCATGTGGTACAGTATTCAAGATACACCTAAGACCTACTGAATGGTGTTTGCTTGCAAGAGAGAGATTTGAATGGCATGGCAGCCCGACATGCTAGCAGCACACAACACAAAATCAGAAAATATCGCAAAGTAATCTCCCTGCAGCTGAGGTTACGTCTTGTAAGGACTGGTGAAGTGTCCTTGCAATAGGGTCTCTCCCTTTACATGACAAGAGGCGTCCGCTTTGTGGTAAACATGCGTATCATGGCGTATCTGTCCCTATCTGGAATCTGGAAGTTGTGTCTCTGTCCGAATCCATCCGATGGTGGCCACCTCAATATGATGCTGCTTGTGCATGACAGAATATAAACGCAGCGTCTGCGCTGCTGCAGGGGCTTGGTCACTGCACACTGCAGCTTGCTTTTCTGATCTTTTCTGTTATGCTTGTGAAATTTGGAGCCATGCTGAATGTGCTTTCAATATCTTCCAATACAAATTCGTACACACTGGCACACACACACACAGAGACACACATGTATTATATATATATATGCATGTGCATGTGTATGCATACGTATGTATGTATGTCTGTCTGCCTGCCTGCCTGCCTGTCTGTCTGCCTGCCTGCCTGCCTGGCTGCCTGGCTGCCTGGCTGCCTGGCTGCCTGACTGCCTGTCTGCCTGTCTGCCTGTCTGCCTGTCTGCCTGTCTGCCTGTCTGCCTGTCTGCCTGTCTGCCTGTCTGCCTGTCTGCCTGTCTGTGTGTGTGTGTGTCTGTCTGCGTGTCTGTCTGTGTATGTGTGTATGTGTGTATGTGTGTATGTGTGTATGTATGTATGTATGTATGTACGTACGTACGTACGTATGTATGTATGTACGTACGTACGTACGTACGTATGTATGTATGTAATATATATATATAATTTAATATATAATATAAATAATATATATAATATATAATATATATACTTTATATAACATATATAATATAATATATATATAATATATAATATATAATTTATAATTTTTAATATATAATATATAATATATATCATATATATTAAATATGTTTAAATATAATTAAATATATATATATATAATATATATATATAATATGAAGATATGTGCGTGTGTGGGTGTGTGTGTGTGTGCGTTCCATGAATCAAATGCTGATCTAAGCAACCCCTAAGACTCTAAGATTCCCAAAGCTGTCCTGCGCGTGGCTGTTGGGGCCAGCGCTGCTGGCACTGTCAATCCTCTCGGAGATCTCTGCCTGAACCAGTCAGCAGGCCAGCAGGTGGAATTGCATGTTTTGTCTTGGGACTTGATGACTCTGAACCACTTCAGTACTACAGTATACTTAGTTCACACATTTTGACACCACCCGTTTTGACACCTCCCGTTTTGATACCACCCGTTACGACACCATCCGTTTTGGCATCCTTCAAACAAAAGCTGTATGCCCCACAAATATCCACAAATTTAAGGAGACTTTTCAGGCTGCTTGACAAGCATGGCCAAACCCACTCAACAATCGTTTCACCACAACACTATTTAATAATCATTTGGAAATCATTGAATCTGATTTCAAGTTGCTTCATCTGATCCCTTTGCCATGGACCTGATGGATCCCGATGGTGTACTCTCTTCTCCCAGCCCATCCCATGCCGCCCATGCCGCCCATGCCGCCCATGCCGTCCATGCCTTTGACTCGCCTTCTGGCGAGCTGCCAAGAGCCGGTGGCGGAAGCACCTGTGAATGGCATCTGGGCCCTTCTCCCGAGACCAGGGAAAGATTGCGGAAAAACTCCACCTGGGCTCCGCGCTACAGAATTGCATTTAAATTATTTATAAACAGCAATGCCATTTAACAATCTTCATGCATCTTCATATTCTCAATATCTCAGCGATCCATAATCTATTACTACTATAATATCATTTAATACCATCATGTCTGCCGCCTGGCTTTCTGAAACCTTCTGCAATCGCCCAACCCTGCTCTGGCGCAGCAATCCAAGCCACCGGCATCACCATAGCTACCTTTTCCTTGTCTCCATTATCATGACTCGAAGCTCTCGCTTTTCCCCTGCAAGCCGCTCAACATCTCAAGACATGGCTCTTCATCGCAAAAACCACAGAGGCAGCTATGTATGCGCTTGACAACGGTAGATCTATTGGACCAAAAACTGACAGAACATGGCAGAACTGAAATGAACTGAAAACGAATATTGAATAAGTGCAATGCCATGAGATGCAATGAACCCATATAATTATGCGGTACTTCATTCGTCTTCCTAGCAATAGACATAGCCCGGGCACACGGTGGACCATAGCCTAGCAATAACTGGCTAGGTCAATGCCTTGTTGCCAGAGCAAAAAAAATGCCCAAACCATCATGCGCTTTGCTAAGACTTGAAAAAGCAGCCTTCTGTGATTCACGCTCAACTGCTTCAAGAGCTCAGCTTGTTGCTTGAACTGCCTCAGTTGCAGCGCAATCTGAGCTGTGTACGCTGGGCATCTGGAGCTCAACAAAACATAACAAAACCAAGCTAATGTGATACTCCATGATGATCTTCTATCCCTCCATCTCTCGGGTGTAACGGGAATTACTTGTGATTTCACGATATCAATGAAATGATATCCCATGAGTTCCATGATATTCCCTAGGGTCCTTTGTTTTCCTGTAGCAATTCTTGACCGCCTTATAGTACTACAAATGCCTCCGCGGTGCCCCTCTACAAAATCTCGCAACTTCTGGATCTCATCGTGCACTGATGAGTCCCATATTTCTCGATCTGCAGGATGAGGGTCTGAAGACCACTCTATCACCATGGCTTCTTCGCGGATCATGTGACCGCCCCTTGCTGTCAACCCTGGGCCAAATCCTGAAGGACTTCATGCCTTAAGCAACGCAGGTGATCCAGTGTGATCCAGGCCACGGGACCAAGCAACGCACAGTCGCACAGTCAACGCACACTGCTGCATGAATGCGACAGGCCCATGTGGAGTTCCAAACCTTTTGGTATTACAGTAATCGTGCCTGCAGCTGATTGAGTTTGATTTCAGATATGTTTATTTTTGTTCGCTTTGGCAACTGCTCCCTATATTGATTGCTCTACCGGTGCCAGGAGTGACCCTTCCAGAGTGTCTAAGTTAGTGCATATGAATGTAAAGAGTTATACGGATGAGTATCGTGTCCATTCAGTGAGCGAATCCAATGCACCCCGAAGGTTCCTCAAAGGTCCATGCTGTCCATGCTGTCCATGCCTGAAGATCCGTGGCTGGCCATAAAGGCGCTACCCGAGGCATGCTGGACTGCAGCGCCTGAAGCGCAGTCGCCAGTTGCAGTTCAAGGCCTGACCGCAGAGGACAGAATGGACGCATCCAGTTGCCACTTTGCTCGCAAGATTGGCAAGAATTAGGCCATTAGGCTGTTCTTGGGAAAAAGTTACGCAAGATAGACACAAGATGACCCAAGTCCCTGACACTGTTTCGCTATGTCTCGCTTAGGTCCTTGATTCTTGATGGTCCTTGCATTATCCTTGCCTTTTTGGACTGGGTTGGACAAGACACCGGGACAAAAAAAATAGCTACCAGATTTTCCGGTACTATACGAGTAGAAGGTGGGATCTGGGGTTTGTCACTGGCGCGGCCTCGAAGGTCCTGGAGGAGACATGTTACACAGAGCACCACGTGTTGGTGACTTGCATGCTTCAAGTCACACAGCATTGAGTGATGATGAGTGCAAAGTCGGGTTGTGCAGACTAGGGTTTGGAAAAGGGAACGGCATGGTCTAGCATTGAGAGTGCACGGACTGCGACTAGCAAAGAGCAGACCCAGTCTGCCCGAGTCCAAGCGGAAGATGTGCGGCAACACATCTTACAAGTACATGCGGTTGTGCTTGGGTCATTATGAGGGCATGGCGTAGAACGTAGGGCCACTGGAAACGCAGAAACTGAAACCCGCAAAACTTGGCCTTCCATCATTGCAAATGTCACAGTGCCTTAGTGGCGCAGCCGAGGAGATGAACCACGCAGCCCACTTCCAACTACGGTGCAAACACTGGACGCGCTCTCATCTGGGGGTAGGGTGATTGGTCTGTGAGGTTGGCCGACTTTGCACACTCAATTGACATTGGACAAAACTGGCTGGAGGCTACCAAAGGATACGTGAGGATTCCCAAATGGACTCTTGCAGCCAATGGTGCTGGGGATCTGGATCTCGGAAATCTGCGCCACATCATCAAGAAAACTACCCAACTCCTCGTCGAAACTCGAGATATGTGCTTGGCACTGGCCTGTGCGGCGAAGCCTTTCCGAACGGCCCACAAAAACAATCAATTAAAGGACCGGATAACCCCACAAGTCAACTTCATCCAGTGGTTGAAGCGGCACGGAGAAAGAAGAAAGGACAAAGGAGATGGTGGAGGATCCATCATTTTAAGAGTTGTATGTGAAAAGTTGTGTGTGACAAAGTTGTGTGTGAAAGAGTTGTGTGTGAAAGGTTGTCAGTGAAAGTGTGAAAGGTTGTGTGTGTGTGACAAAGTTGTGTATGAAATTGTATGAAAGATTACGTGTGACAAAGCTGCGTGTGAAAGATTGTCTGTGACAAAGTCCGACAAAGTTGCATAAAGCTGTGTGTGTGAAAGAGTTGTGTGTGACAAAGTTGTGTGTGACAAAGTTGTCTGTGACAAAGTTGTGTGTGAAAGAGTTGTGTGTGTGACAAAGTTGTGTGTGTGACAAAGTTGTGTGTGACAAAGTTGTGTGTGACAAAGTTGTGTGTGACAGAGAGAGAGAAGTTGCATGTGAGAGAGGTGTGTGTGTGTGACAAAGTTGTGGGTGACAAAGTTGTGTGTGTGAGGGAGATGTGTGTGAATGGTTGTGAGTGAAAGAGCTGTGTGTATGAAAGATTGTGAGTGAAAGAGTTGTGTAACGATCGTCTGTGACAAAGTTGTGTGCGATAAAGTTGCATGTGAGAGAGAGATGTGAAAGATTGTGTGTGACAAAGTTTTGTGTGACAAAGTTGTATTTGAGAGAGATGGGCTCAAATGCAGCGTGGATGTCACCAAGTGCCACGCCTGCCACGCCAAACGGAAGGTCGATGTCGCCAAGTGCTACGCCTGCCACGCAAAACGTAGGTGGATGTTGCCAAGCGCCACGCCTGCCACGCAAAGTGCAGGTGCATGTCACCAAGTGCCACGCCTGCCACGCAAAGTGAAGGTCCATGTCGCCAAGTGCCACGCCTGCCACGCAAAGTGAAGGTCCATGTCGCCAAGTGCCACGCCTGCCACGCAAACAGCCGCGGCGCCCACGGCGCAAAACGGGAACCAAGCGCGCCACCAGAGCCAGCCCAGTGCCATAAGTGCCAGGCCTGCCACGCAAAGTGACGCCAAGTGCCACGCCTGCCACGCAAAGTGACGCGGCGCCCACGGCGCCAAACGGGAACCAAGCGCGCCACCAGAGCCAGCCCAGTGCCATAAGTGCCACGCCTGCCATGCAAAGTGAAGGTCGATGTCGCCAAGTGCCACGCCTGCCACGCAAAGTGAAGGTCGATGTCGCCAGTGCCACGCCTGCCACGCAAACAGCCGCGGCGCCCACGGCGCAAAACGGGAACCAAGCGCCACCAGAGCCACCCCAGTTCCATAAGCGCCACGCCTGCCACGCAAAGTGACGGTCGATGTCGCCAAGTGCCATGCGTGCCACGCAAAGTGAAGGTCGATGTCGCCAAGTGCCAAGTCGTGGGTGAGTAAGTTGTGTGTGGACAAGTTGTGTGTGAGTAAGTTGTGTGCAAGTTGTGTGTGAGTAAGTTGTGTGAAGTTGTGTGTGAGCAAGTTGTGTGTGAGCAAGTTGTGTGTGAGCAAGTTGTGTGTGTGAGTAAGTTGTGTGTGAGTAAGTTGTGTGTGAGCAAGTTGTGTGTGGACAAGTTGTGTGAGAGTAAGTTCTGTGTGTGAGCAAGTTGTATGTGAGCAAGTCGTGTGTGAGGCAGGCGGCGGGCGGGAGGCAGGCGGGAGGCGGGCGAGAGTGCACAACTAACCAAAAACAAGAACCCCACACAAAGATGTGGGGAAAAAACATGGCTGCATTAAAAAAAAACTATACAACAAAAACAAAACACAGGCCAAGCGCGAAATACAGTGAGGGTACTATCACAAAGCGTGAACAATTGAGTGCATAAATAGAACAATGCTGGACCCACAAGGAATAGGTCTTTGGAAGCAGCGATCCTATTACCATCCCTTGCAGTTCCAACAACAAAGCCCCCTTTGGCTTGACCTTGCTTCATGTTGGCTAGAGTCAGGGTAGTGCAAAATGCAGCGCGTGCACCCCAGGGATCTCGCTGGCATTGCGCTGCTGACATCATGTTTCGGAGATTTTCGGAGACAGAAGGCAACAAAAGGACTTTGAACTTGTCGCGCGAAGATCTCAAAGACATAAACATGGCTCAAAGCATCTCAAAACATCTCAAAGCTGGCTCGATGTGTCTTGCCAAATTTCAATAATTTTGCCAAGCTGCTTCTCATTTCAGTGAGCTGTTCCGCCCTCCTGGACTCATCTACTTCCTCTTCTGGCAGCTCTCCTGATGCACAGCTCAGAACCCACAAGAATCTTTAAGATATAAGCAGATTGAACATGTTAAGACATGTCTGAACAGATTAAGCACGTCTGGACTATTTTAGACAGGTTCCCCATGCTGAAAAGGATTTCCTGGGTTAGCTGAGCAGTTTTGGATAGAGGTTACTGAGGTACACAACTGCTGTTGGGAGTGCAAAGCGTTATAAAGTTATCGCCATGTTCAATCAAAGACAACCAAATGCCGCGAAAAAGTTGGATGTGCATCATATGCAAAGATGCCGCTGTACTGGAAGATGCTGGAAGACCGACGATCCAACAGAGAGCTCACCCAATCGATATCAACCGACCGAATCGTATGTATGATATGTTCATATGTTTTCTGGCTGCTTAATGTTATTTAAGCTCACAATATGTGGCGCCTGGCTTGACCAGCACCAGCTTCAGCTCTCTTAGCCTTTCCTTCACCAGTTGCGCGCAGCTCTGCTCAACACATCTTTGAAGAGCGCTCAGCGAATCTGGGCCTCACTGTTTTGCTTCAGGTCTCTAAGTGCAAACTAGCACAAGCCAAAAACTGCTCAGATCAAGTGATCAAGTAAGGCATGTTCAGCGTATCCCTCACACAGTCACAGGTATTGACTGTTTTTTTTATGCCATTGGCCACGGAATTTTGACATAAGCAAACGTTTCTCAGACTTGCTGCAGCTGTGCTGAGCCAGCTACACACCCCTTTGCCGGGGCAGAAGAGCCCACAGGCTCCTTGAAAGAGTGACTTGTTTGGTGACCAAAGAGTGGGTAAGGCATGGTAAGACCCACGTGTTTTTGTTTGTTTGTGTGTTTGTGTGACATCATGTGAAATTAAGGTTGTGCCCACGTGTGCACACTGCTTGCTACGGCCACCTCTTGACAGCATGCTCCCACTTTTGATAGAGTGGACATTCATGGACACATCGGTCCGCACCAGTACACATGCAATATGCGTCGTTGCATAACTGCGCGACATTCAACAAAAGCAACGTTAATGTCAAGTCTAGTCACCCCAAATTTAACCATACTGCACTAGCAATAAGCAAGAATTGATGTCATGCACTTGCAACAATGACGCATGAGGAACGAACCATGGATTATAAATAGTGCGTGGTTATAAGGTGTTGTAAATAAGTTGTAAAGTGTTAGGTTTTCGGAATTAACAAATTGAGCAAGTGTCCACATGTGTCCACATGTGTCCACACGTGTCCACACGTGTCCACACGTGTCCACCGTGTCAGAAGCATTTGATCCGCTCCTTTCCAAAGGGCTGGCCAATCGCGGCCGTCACCCACACTCTCTGCCAAGGCCCGACGGAAGGCAGTGAGTCTCTGCGTAAAAAGCCGCTGAAGCTGCCCTGCGGGAAAAAACATGAAAAACAGGAAAAAAAAGAAGGGCATTGAATAGCATTGATGTCATCCACGATGCATCATACTATGCTGTGGCAAAACATTTTGCTACTCCTCCGCAATTGCTCTCGTGGTGATTGCATGGCAGCTTACTTTTGGACTTTACAGTTCCCTGTCATTCATTACGGGATACTACGATATGTACTCCACAAAATTTCTCCAGGCGTTGCCATGCAATTCCATGATCAACATGGGGGGGTTGAAGCATAGTACAACTCGTTCGCATGCGTTTACACTGGTGCAATTTGGTGCAAAGTTTCACAGCCAAAGTAAACGTCAGCACGTGTCCTAACTCAGAACAGGTTGTGGGGGAAGAGCTCGCAATGAGCGCCTCGACGCATGGAGGAAACACGCATCGGAGAAAATGCACTGCACAAAGCACTTTGTAACCTGGCGCTACAGACATTATATATATATATGAATTTGTATATTGTAAGAAAACATATGATATTTTATATATATATATGTACATATATATTTTTTTTTGAAACAGCATTACCGCACAAGGCGGCGGCGGAAGTTTCAAAAACAGGAAACCTATAGGAGAGGTTGGCTGTTGTGAATCGCGGATGGCAGAGCGAACCCACTGATGGACCGAAAGGTGGTTGGAGTTGTGTTTTTGGAGTGGTTGCAATGGTTGCAGTGGTCACCTCACCACAACTGCTGGAGGTAGTGTGGTGTCGCGCAGTTGTGGTTGTAGTTGCAGTGTAGTGTAGCGGAGTTGTAGTTGTAATGTAGTGTAATGAGTGTAGTGTAGTTGCAGTTGCAGTTGCAGCTGTGGTGTGGTGTAATTAGCGTAGCGTAGTGTACTGTAATGTTGTGTACTGTAGTGTGGTATAGTGTAGTGTGGAATAGTGTAATGTAGTGTAGTGTAGTGTAAAAATAGTGTAGTTGTAGTTGTAGTGTTATGTAATGTAATTCGTGTGGTGCAGCGTAGTGTAGTGTAATGTAGTGGTAGTCCTAGTCGGCAGTTGCAGTTGTAGCTGTAGCTGTAGCGTAATGTAATGCAATTAGTGTAGCGTAGCGTTGTGTAATGTAGCGTTGTGAAATGTAGTGTACTTGTAGTTGTATTTGTAGTCGTAGCGCGCTGCAATGCAATTAGCGTAGTGTAAAGTAGTGTAGTTGCAATTGTAGTTATAGCTGTGGTAGTACTGCAGTAGTTGCTGTAGTTGTAGTGTAATTAGTGTAGTCTAGTCTAATTAGATTTGATTAGTGTATATAGTGTAGTGTAATTAAGATACCGTAATGTAGCGTAGTATTTTTGCATTTGTACTTGTAGTAGTAGTTGTTGTTGTAGTTGTAGTAGTAGTAGTAGTATCGGGGTGCCAATTCATTATGTGATAATGTGCAGCAGTTTTAGAGCGGTCTAGCTTTTGTACATAGGGCCTCAGGCTTTAAAAGGTAAACGGGTCATCTGCGCACATTGAAAGCGGGTCATCTGCGCACATTGCAAACGAGTCATCCGCGCACAGAGAAACCGGGTCATCCGCGCACGTAGAGGGGTCATCCGCGCACATTGATGCTGGGTACCAGCCATTTAGGGTTTGGTTGGGGGGGTTGGGGGGGGGACAAAAGCGTCATTGATGCTGGGAACAAGGGTGGGATCCATGGACTTAAATCATTACTTGACTCAGCCATTTAGGGTTTGGTTGGGTGGTGGGGGGGGGACAAAAGCGTTCATGCTCCTCTGCACACAAAAGCACTGCACCTTGATCGCCTGTCATCTGAAGCACTGCACCTTGAACATAGTCCTGGGCAGGGGCGGGGGGGCACAAACGCGTTCATGTTCCTCTGCACACAAAAGCACTGCTCCTTCATCGCCTGTCATGCTGAAGCACTGCACCTTGAACATAGTCTTGGGCAGGGGCGGGGGGGGGACAAAAGCGTCATGTTCCTCTGCCACAAAAGCACTGCTCCTTCATCGCCTTTCATCTGAAGCACGGCACTGAACATAGTCTGGGCAGGGCGGGGGGGGTACAAAAGCGTTCATGCTCCTCTGCACACAAAAGCACTGCACCTTGATCGCCTGTCATCTGAAGCACTGCACCTTGAACATAGTCCTGGGCAGGGGCGGGGGGGCACAAACGCGTTCATGTTCCTCTGCACACAAAAGCACTGCTCCTTCATCGCCTGTCATCTGAAGCACTGCACCTTGAACATAGTCTTGGCAGGGGAGGGGGGGGGGACAAACGCGGTCATGTTCCTCTGCCACACAAAAGCACTGCTCCTTCATCGCCTGTCATCTGAAGCACTGCACCTTGAACATAGTCTTGGGCAGGGGCGGGGGGGCAAAAGCGTTATTAGTTGAGTGATTTGCGTGGGGGGAGATGGGTTGAGTGAGTTGACTTGTGTGAGATGAGTTGAAAGAGATGAGTTGAGATGAGTTGAGTGAGATGAGTTGAGTGGCAGTTGGGTGACGTGAGTTAAGTCAGATGAGTTGAGTGAAGTTGAGTGAGGAAGGCTGAGTGAGATGAGTTGAGTGAGTTCAGTTGTGTGAGATGAATTGAAAGAGTTGAGTTGTGTGAAATGAGTTGAGTCCAAGCGCACGCCGGCAGTCCCCATAGCACGCAGAAGCAGCTCCAGGAGCACCACGTGCTGCTGCCTGCAGAAAGTCAAACTCTGCCACACGAAAGCAACTCCAGCAGCAGCCAGTGCTGAGCCTGCTACACGAAAGCAGCTCCACCAAATGCTACACGAAAGCAGCTCTTGAGTGAGTTGAGTTGTGTGAGATGAGTTGTGTGAGTTGTGAGATGAGAGGAGTTGTGTGAGATGAGTTGTGTGAGTTGTGAGATGAGTTGTGTGAGTTGTGAGATGAGTTGTGTGAAAGAACTTGGGTGAAGTTCAGTGAGAGGACACGAAAGCAGCTCCACCAAATGCCACACGAAAGCAGCTCTTGAGTGAGTTGAGTTGTGTGAGATGAGTTGTGTGAGTTGTGAGATGAGAGGAGTTGTGTGAGATGAGTTGTATGCGTTGTGTGAGACAACTTGGGTGAAGTTGAGTGAGAGGAGGAGCAACGCAGGAGGAGAAGGAGGAGAAGGCGCGGAATACAAGCCTAAAAACAAAAACCCCACACAGAGATGTGAGGAAAAAAACCACACAGTGATGAGTTGTGTGATGATGTCAAGAAAAAAGCAACAAGAAGAATCATGTTACAGAGATACAATGACAAAATCACACAAAAGTAACGTGCACAGACGACCAACGTCTGACGTGCACAAACGACCCACTTTTGACGTGCACAGACGACCCCCCAACCGCTTTAAAATGCACAAAAACAATGAGAACTGGTTCTGCTATAAAATGCGTTTCCAGCAAATTCACGCCGAATTGGCATTCAAGTTCATCCAAATTCGAAGACCCTCAGAAACGCCTCTTTAAAAAGGGGTCAGGAAATTCTTTTTAGATAGACGTATTTTAGAGTGAAGGTGCCCAAATATTTAGTGTTTTTCTTCTTTTATAGCATTCTATAGCATACATTACTATATATATATATATTCCTTAAAATTCCTTAAGCTTCCTTAAAATTCCTTAAGAACCCTTAAAATTCTTCAAAATTCCTTGCAAAAATCCTTAAAATTCCTCAAAATTCCTTTAAACAATCCTTAAAATTCCTCAAAGTTCCTTTAAAACAAATCTTGAAATTCCCTAAGATTCTTTAAGCTTCCTTAAAAGTCTTTAAAATTTCTTAAAATGTCCTTGAAATTCCTTAAAGCCCCCTGAAATTCCTTGAGCAATTCCCTAGAATTCAAAAAAGAACCTTCAACTTGCTTAAAATTCATTAGAATTCGCTGATCTAAAATGACATGCCCAATAAAAATCGATATAAAGAGATCCTGGAAAAGCACTGGTTCCATTCTGCAATAAAATGCTCCAAACACTCATTTTTTGCAATAAAATTAGAATTGAACTTTGACATGTTGACAACATGTTAAAGTTCAATTTGTTGAAAACCATCAGGATTTCCCTGGCCAATAAAATGCTTAGACCAACCCCTTAACAATAAAATGGCTAACCTGACTCCAATTTTCAAATTCCAGTACATTACGGATCTCACTTAGACTATGCGCAAGTCATCCATTTCCAGTGTGGAAATTGCGACGGGGATGTAGTAGAGTAGAGAGGAGAGGAGAGGAGAGGAGAGGAGAGGAGAGGAGAGTAGAGTAGAGTAGAGCAGAGCAGAGCAGA
The DNA here is from genome assembly GCA_947184155.2 of Cladocopium goreaui. Classification (NCBI taxonomy): domain Eukaryota; class Dinophyceae; order Suessiales; family Symbiodiniaceae; genus Cladocopium; species Cladocopium goreaui. The sequence continues at coordinate 61,779 of CAMXCT020001840.1, forward strand.
GTAGAGCAGAGCAGAGCAGAGCAAGAGTAGAGTAGGGTAGCGTAGCGTAGCGTAGAGTAGCGTAGCGTAGAGTAGAGTAGAGTAGAGTAGGGAAGGGCAGAGCAGAGTAGAGTAGAGTAGTGTAGTGTAGTGCAGTGCAGTGCACTGCAGTGCAGTGTAGTGTAGGTGTAGGTGTAGCGTAGTGTAGCGTAGTGTAGCAAAGCATAGCATAGCGTAGCGTAGAGCAGAGCAGAGTAGAGTAGAGTAGAGTACAGTAGAGTAGAGTAGGGTAGGGTAGGCTAGGGTAGAGCAGAGCAGAGCAGAGCAAGAGTAGAGTAGAGTAGGGTAGCGTAGAGTAGAGTAGAGTAGGGAAGGGCAGAGCAGAGTAGTGTAGTGTAGTGTAGTGCAGTGCACTGCAGTGCAGTGCAGTGCAGTGTAGTGTAGCGTAGGTGTAGGTGTAGTGTAGTGTAGTGTAGTGTAGTGTAGTGTAGTGTAGTGTAGTGTAGTGTAGTGTAGGTGTGTGTAGGTGTAGGTGTAGGTGTAGTGTAGGTGTAGGTGTAGGTGTAGGTGTAGTGTTGTAGTGTTGTAGTGTTGTAGTGTTGTAGTGTAGGTGTAGCGTAGGTGTAGGTGTAGTGTAGGTGTAGTGTAGGTGTAGGTGTAGTGTAGTGTATACACTATATAGTGTAGTGTAGTGTATACACTATATAGTATAGTGTAGTGTGGTGTAGTGTGGTGTGGTGTGGTGTGGTGTGGTGTGGTGTGGTGTGGTGTGGTGTGGTGTGGTGTAGTGTAGTGTAGTGTAGTGGTGGTTGTAGTTGCAGTTGTAGTTTTAGTTGTGGTTGTACCTGTCTATCTATCTATCTGTCTATCTGCAAGCCTGAAAACGAAGCCATTCTGCGAGACTTCCTCAGTTTTTGATTTTGACTACATCAAAGACGCAGCAATTTTGCCAGATTTCCTCAATTTTTGAACTTGACAACATCAAAAACAAAAGTCTGCGAGACTTCCTCAATTTTCGAAGTTGACAACATGAAAAACGAAACAAATCTGCGAGACTTCCTTCAAAAATGCAAGTTGGGTGCAGAGCTGATGGCCTCGTGCCAATGCGTTTTCCCATTTTTCCAGCCCATGTCTCTAAAATATTGCGCCTGCCACGAAAAAGTGATGCCAGGTCATACGAAGTGCTGCACCTGTCACGCAAAATCATCTTGCAAACCTCAAGATCTGATGCACCAGAATGCAACCCCTCTCAGGAAATCAGCGCCCTGACCTCCTAACATCTCTGATGAAAATGTCTCTTGTATTGCGCCTGCCATGCAAAAAATGCATCTTTGCAGATCCTCTTCAAATGTCCCACGCCTGCCAACGCTATTGAAACAAATACAACACCCTCACGTTTTACTCACATTTTGACAAGGTGCACAATCCCTGGCGCCTGCCGCGCGAAACGACATCTGAACGTCCAAAAATGGTCCGAACATGTAGCGCTTTTAACATTTTGACTTGGAAATGAGCTTCGCGCCACAACGGCCTGCACTTTTTCAACATCTCAACTTCCAAAAGTGCTCCGACGTTGGTGTGCTTTGTACATTTTGACTTGGAAATGTGCTTCGCGCCACAACGGCGTGCAATTTTTCATCCGCTCAACTTCCAAAGTGCTCCGAACCTGGTGTGCGTTGCACCTTTTGACTTGGAAATGTGCTTCGCGCCACAACGGCGTGCAATTTTTCATCTCTCATCTGGCCAGCTGGCTCCGCACCTGCCGCTTTAGCGAGCTTACTTTTCGACCCTCCGGAGCCACAAATCATTGGAAAAACGCCATGTTTCGCGACTTTCCTACCTTTTCGCGAACCTGGATTTTCTTTCTTCGGAGACTTTATCTTTTTTGATCTTTTTTCTTCTTCTCTTATCTGACTCTTCCTACCTTCGCTTTACCATGTGTCCATATTGTCGGAAGTTTGACTTCTAAACTTCCTTCGATTACATGTGTTTATAATAAAATATAATATAGCTGTCCCCTTTGGTGCATTCACCGCGACATCACAGTGGTTGGCTTCCGCATGCTTTCGCATTTTGTTTCAAGTCATCATACAAGCAGCTGATTACCAGGACTCGTTCGAATTTTGAGGGGATAAGCTTCAGCCAATGCAAAAAAGATCCCAAAGAAACAGGCTCGTGCTACTCTTGTGCTCTTCATTCCCCGCTTCTAGGCTTGTAACTTTTGATTTGAAACCCACACCAGCCATTGTTGCAGCACGTTGCAATAGATTGCCACTGTGTAGTGACTGACCGACCACTGTTCTGATTGTCATGTCAATTCTGCTGCATTCATTAAGTCTCCTTATGAACCTCCAGGTCACTCCAATCTGGCCTCAAAATGCCCACTGAAAGTCTTGCCAGAGTCTCGTCCCACTTCTGGCGCCCAGGATTTGACAAACCTTGGATTTTGCAGCAAAAAGTGTCTGCAAGTTAGATTGGCAAACGACAGCGCATCTTTCCCGCCTCCTTCAGCTACAAGGCCAAACAGAAAACAACGAACAACGTGGGAGTTTCATGTCTGGGCTCGGGTCCAGAAATAACTCAAAGGTCAATGGGTGTCTTGCCTCCCCGAAGGGTGCAAATTCTTCGTTTGCCATTCAGCCAGGGCAAGTCAGCCCTTTGGTTTTCTCAAGCATAAAAATGAACAATGTGCCACTACCAGTACTTACTTCTATATAACGAAACTGTGAACGATCAATGCCTTCGGTATCAAATGTAATAATATGTAATAATATATTAAAAGATATTATAAGATATTGTAAGTGTTGAGTGCCTATCATTGTCTGCATTTGTCTGCCACTCTCTCTCCCTCGCTCTCTCTCTCCCTCTCTCTCTCTCTCTCTGTGCAAAGAAGGACTAGGATGGGGGATGGACCATGAACACACAGGTATCATATGCCCGAACTTCGTTTGGCAAAGCGGCTGTAGGCCGAGTGGAGCGAGCTCTGTGGCCATGGAGCCCCCACTACGGAAGACTGCCACAAGCATGGCTGCCTGCCGCTTCGCAGTTCATCACAGACTCCTGCTGCTTTTAATTTCTTATCTCGACAGCCCATGTGCGCAGGAGCATGCGGCTCCTGTCACGCATGTCCTATGCATCACCCGACATCTGGAACTTGGCAAAAGCATGTAGCAAAACAGAGATCAGGCAACAGAAGCGGGGTATATGATAATATGGTAGGGCAACATTTACAATGTCAAGTCGGTGCAAGTCGAACCTTCTGCTTCAAAATTTCGTTGGAGGTGTCCAAGCGGTTCAAAGCAGAGGCTAGCAGTGGTGGTGCAGCTCCTCCTGCAGGGTTGTTAGAATGTTGTTAGTCTGTCAGTCCATTAAATCACCATTCGTCCATTGCTTGGTGTGAAAATGAGACTGACGGGGACCAATGCTGCCAATCGTATCATAAAATTTCCCCTCTGGTTTTTGTCTTTTATCATATTTCATCATTCTTCATTTTCCTCCTCACATTTACACAACCCAAGGGAAAAAAATCATTTGACCATGATCCGCATTTATGGCTTCTTTCTACAAGCAGAACCCCATTTGAGGATGAGATAAATGAGATAGGATGGGATACGATGAATTTGAACGAATAGGTTTTGAATGGTTTTGAGATCAACGATTGCAATACTGTAGGATTCTTCAATTTTGAGCAACCACAAGATGCCATTGCTTTGCGTGATTTTCCAAAATCGCACCCATGTCAGTCAGCGTCAGGTGGGGGTAATGTGAAATGGAACTATGCCAACTATGCAATGTTCAGTTTCCTGCGCCCGGAGTACATAAGCTGCTGGCTACCACAATCGTTCCCTCAAAAGCCATGGCAGCTGCGCTGAGACGCTGTAGCAGCCCTTCCTGCGAGTCTCCACCAAACCTTGCGGAACACCATGGCATAGCAAAAACTTGCAAAACAATTCGAAAGATATCTATTCCAATTTTCTATTCCATTCTATTATATTCTTTTCCACTAGGCCATGTAAATAAGCAAAATTACGCGACAAAAACCCTGACGACCTGCACGGGTCAAACAAACTGTCTTGGCTGAGGGACCGATGTTACTGACCTGGTGACATGGACTCTTGAGCCATTTTGGGCCTAAACCCTGGGAGACAAGGAAGCAAAATGAAGTAAGATGAAGCAAATTGAAGCAAGATAGAGTCAGTGACCCAGGAGGACTGCATAGATACATCAATATCAGTGCCACCAGATTTGCAAGGTGAAGGGTTTCACGGTGTACTACAGTCACACTTGTCAACATGCAAGAATTGCATATGCACTGCGTTTACATATCAGTAAATATGCGGTATCTGTTGGATCTTATGCGGCATCTAATTGTCGAAGCTAATCTATCTGTCTATCTATCTACCTACCTGCCCATCTCCCTCTCTCTCTCTCTCTACCTACCTATCTATCTATCTATCTTTCTATCTATCTATCTTTCTTTCTTTCTTTCTTTCTTTCTTTCGTCCTTCCTTCCTTCCTTCCTTCCTTCCTTCCTTCCTGTATTTCTTTCTTTCGTCCTTCCTTCCTTCCTTCCTTTCTTTCTTTCTTTCTTTCTTTCTTTTCTTTCTTTTTACCTGTCTTTCTTTCATTCTTTCCTTCCTTCCTTCCTTCCTTCTTTCTTTCCATCTCTCTATCTATATCTATATCATCTATCTATCTGTGCATCCATCTATCTATCGGTCGATCGATCTATCTTTCTTTCTTTCCTTCCTTCCTTCTTTCTTTCTTTCTTCCTATCACTCTATCTCCCTATCTATCTATCTATCTATCTATCCATCTATCTATCCATCTATCTATCTATCTATCTATCTATTTATCTATCTATCTATCTATCCATCTATCTATCCATCCATCCATCTATGTATCTATCTCTATCTATCTATCTCTATCTATCTATCTACCTATCTATCTATCTATCTCTATCTGCCTATCTATCTATCTCTATCTACCTATCTATCTATCTATCTGCCTATCTATCTACCTCTATCTATCTATCTAT
>CAMXCT020001840.1:66895-129055 GCA_947184155.2 Cladocopium goreaui
TCTGTCTCTGTCTGTCTCTGTCTGTCTCTCTCTGTCTCTCTCTCTGTCTCTCTCTGTCTGTCTGTCTGTCTGTCTGTCTGGCTGTCTGTCTGTCTGTCTGCAAGAAGTTTTCTGATGGCCTTGAATCTTGAACCTGCTTGTTTGCAACTGTTTGCAAACGCTTAAGAATTCAAAATTATGCTAAAGTTGTCTATCGCGCTTGTGTGTGTGTGTGCGTATGTTCACACCGACGCGGCGTCGCCGACGCGCATAAGCATGCATACAGTACATATATTTTTCATCATACCACAATATTACATGATTCAAAAAAAACTTTGCAGCAACCATCCAACAGCATCCAACAGCTGTGATGTTTTCTTTGTGCCCAGGGGACGCAGCACCAGAACCTTCCAGGATGTCTCGCAGCAAGCTCGAGCGACAAGCAATGAACCGACGGAGCAAAGAGGAGGCCGCCGCTTCATCCAGCACCAAGTGCGCGACCTGAAACAACAACAAACCCACAGGGAACCCTAAAAACAATGAGAGACAACGAAACAGAATGAGACAGCATGAGACATAATGAGAGACGATCGGCGATCGGAGATAGGATAGGCATGACTTGAATATCTTGAGTTGACGTTGAGGGTTTCAAGGTGCAATCCTGCTGAGTCTGCAGCCCAAGTTTATCTTCAAGAAGTCACTGGATGTCACAGGTACATAACACATCATAATCCTGCATCCTACATCCTCGTCCTACCTCGAATCATACAAACTATGCTATCTATGCATATCTATGCTAAATCGCACTTAGTTGGAAAGCCAAATCAGAGTTCCTGCATCGAAATCCCTGAAAGGCCAGGGGCGAAAGCTTCTGCGGCTGCCGCAGGTGTCAGTTCAGCTGCCGCAAATGCATCGACACAGCCACCAGCAACCTGCCAAAACCATACACGTCAATAGCACATTCAATATGAGCCAATGAGCATCAATGAGTACCTGATGAGATAATTGAGATACCGATGAACAAGGATGAACAAGGATGAACAAGGATGAACAAGGATGAACCAGGATGAACAAGGATGAGTACCCCCCTTCAAATTAGGGGGGAGGGGTCGCACCCGGCTTCTTCTAGCCATGAACCAGGGGGACTTCCAAAAACCCTACAAAAAGAGTTGGTTTTTGGGAATTTTGGCCCTTACAAAAAGCATAGGTTTTTAGCACCCACATTCGACTTCAAACACCTATACCATTTTATAAGGTGACAACTTTCTTCATGATATGAATGTTGTATCCTACTCGATGACCTTTTTATAAGAAGTTGTGATTTCAGATAGCGTTTTCGGGCATCATTTTGTAAGGAAACAACTTCTGGTTCCCTGTTTCTGGTTTTCCCGGACTCGTTGATTTTCAAGCAGCCTCTTTAATAAGGATTCCTTTTCTTTGCCACCTTTTATGTTGTATATTTTTGTATGTTTGCTTCTTTGGCCTCATTGCCTACCAGCCATTTGGATGTGTCAGGGCTGTGGGCTGGGTCCTTTTCGAAAATAGCCAAAACAGCTATCAAATGATTGAGGCGAACCAAAAACATGTACAAATCTGAACAATACTTTGTATCAATGCCTAAAAAGCATATATTCTTATAAAATGGTTCCTCTACTCTTGACGACATCTCCTTACAAAATGTCATTGCACACCCTGCTGAGTTTTTTGTTGTTTTGTTCAATAACAGCATCCTGAGCGTAAAAAAAGCATCAAAAAAACAAACTCGATGATCTTATAAAATGACTTGGCACCTCAAAACTCTTACAAAATGAACACTTGAAAATCTACAACTTTGCCTTTTGGGTGCCCTGTTAGAAAATGCCCGGTTATTATAACTACAAAATGCATCACAATGCCTATATATATATATACCATTTATATGGGGTCGACCCCTTCCTTTTCATAAGGGAAACTCGAAGGAGGGTGGATGAGTCAAATCATTAGTCAAATCATGAGCAACCCTTTGGATCCCAAAGATTCCTTGCGACCCTGCAATTCTGAGGCCTGCCGGGGCAAGGACCGAAAGGCTGCAGCTTGCTGTGCTATCAACCCTGCACCACTGAAGAGCTGGACTGGACCAGAGGTGATCAAATGCCCAAGTCCTACCATCATTTATCTTATACAATCTTACTGCAATCTTATACACGTGTCGCCAATATTTTGCAGTTGGGATCACGATTATACATCTTGATATGCGTGATATGATATATAACTTGATGATGCTGTTGCATGACGCTACACGATGTTACCTCATGCTATGTGTGTGTGTGTGTCTGTCTGTCTGCCTGTCTGCCTGTCTGTCTGCGGCTTGCCATGCCAGTTCCAGTCATGGCCCCTGGGCATGCTATAGCTACTATATAAGGCTATATAGCTGCTATTAGGAAATGCCTTGGATTTGGAGCATTTGGAGCATTTGGAGCATTTGGACCTTGTGGGTCAAAGCCCGGAAGACTCTCCACTCGCAAGCGCTCTTGGACCTGCAGTTTGGTCAACGGCTGGGACCTGGGATCACCTCAGAACACCTTTGGCACTTTGTGAAATTTTCTGAAAATGTGTGAAATACATGGATAAAAAGAAAACAACACGTGAAAGTACCTAAAACATCCTGAAACTGTAAAACTGGAAGCATGTAATTAGATCATATTAAAGCCAATGTCAAATAGTGTCAAAATGTGTCAACCATTGTCAAACGATAAAGCTCTGTGTTTCTTGTGTGTCTCACATCGCGGCCTGTGAGTGCAAGGCTGGCGCGTCCACTAGAGCCGCCTTCGCTGCCTTCACGAAATTCAGCTCTGCAACCAGGCCACGAACCTGAAAGACCGCAAGACCGCAAGACCAAAAGCACGTGCAGCATGATCAACAAGAAAAAACGAACATCAAAAACACACAAGAGAGCGCGTCGAAAAATAATCTGAAGACTGTCAGACTGAACACATGCGAAAACGTGCGAAGACAACTGCAATGCAACAGAAATGGAAGAAACGAGAAAACGTCAAGAAAGGTCAAACTGGTAAAACAGATTCAAAATACCGCGATTGCCTGAAATTGCCAAGGCATGCAAATTGTCAAAGCATGTTTTTTATTGCATTGCGCAAATCTCAACTCTGCGCCTTTTCCGGCATTTCCAGAAGCTCCATGACGTGCTCGCACAAGCTAAATTCGGTCTCTGGCTCCCACTGGTTATCTGTCAAACACCAGCACACCGCAAAAACGGAGATAGGTATACATGGAAGGAGATGAAAGGAGTGATGGATACACACTAGGGTAAATTGGGATGAATAATATTGAATAATTATTGAATAATGATGAATATGTATATTATATATATATGGGTCCGGAATTGGTGTGTTTTTTCCCGTTCTTTTTTTTGGATCTGCTGTTTTGTCCGTTTTCCTTGCAATTTGCAGCATTTTGGAGATGGAAGTTGCCATTTCAACGGAGTTGCAACATTTTGGATCTATGTAGGGTTTAGGGTTTCTTTAGGCGTGGTTTAAGATTTATGCAGGATCTATCTGGGGGAGGTTAAGATCTATTTAGGGCTGGTTTAGGGTTTTTTAAGTGCAAGTTTTGGATTTAGAGGTTATTTTTGGTGTTAGTTTGGTGTTTTCTTGTAGGGTTGGTTTCGGGTTTATTTAGGGTAAATTTCAATTTTTGGGGTAGGGTTTACTCGGAGTTGCTTTAGTTTTTTGGGGGTTGGTTTGGGGTGTGTTGAAAGTTAGTTGCAGAGAAGCAGAACAGTGGAGAAGCAGAGAAGCAAAAAATGATAAAAGCAGAAGCAGGGAAAAGTAGAAAAGCAGAAACGCAAAAAGCAGAGAAGCAGAACAGGAGAAAAGTAAAGGAGCGGGGAAACCGAAATCCAAAAAAAATGCCCAGAACAGAAAAAACTAATTCCCAAAAAAATCACCATCCTCTATATATGCACTATAATATTTCAAATTATGTTACTTTACATTACATTGTATGCTATTGTGTTTTTTTTAATTATATCATATATCATACAATATGATACTACTATACTTTATTGTTTTATACTATTTTGTATCCCCATTGTATCATATCCTATTCTGCTCTCTTGTTTCATACTACATACTATTATATTGCATTATACCATGTATTATTGTATTGTATTAAACTATATTCTATTTCTGTGATATTATATTATATTATACTATACTAGATTATCTCATATTGTTACTGTCCTGTATTATATTATATTAACCTATACTAAATTAAATGAAATTATTGTACTATATGATGTTAAACGATAGTAGTTGGTTTACGTTATACTATATCATATCAGGTTATATTTTATTGTATTATATTATGTTATATTATATTGACTCATGTTACATTATTTTATAATGACTTATGTTATACTATACTATATTAAATCATATTATATTAAATTCTACTATATTATATTAGAATGATTTTATGTTATATTATATTTTATTATATTGTATAAAATATGCGTATTAAACTGATTTATGCTATATATATATATACGTTATATTATATTTGGTTGATTTATCTTTAATTAAATTTGTTAAAATAATATAGCACTATATTGTATTAAATTAAACTATTTTATTTTTCTTCAATTTAATCATATTATATAAATATTATTAAATCACTCTGTTACATTATATTAAGCTATTGTATTAAATTACATCATTGTCGAAGGAAGTTTAGAAGTCAAACTTCCGACCATATGGACAGATGAAACGCAGAGATGGGAAGAGTCAGAGACAAGAAGGGAAAAAGAAAGAAGATCGAAAAAAGAGAAAGTCTCAGAAGAAAGAAGATCCAGGTGCGCGAAAAGGAAAGAGAGTCGCGAAACACTGTGTTTTTCCACTGATTTGTGGCTCCGGAGGGTCGAAAAGTTGGCTCGCTAAAGCGGCGGGTGCGGAGCCAGCTGGCCAGATGAGATGGAAAAATTGCACGTCGTTGTGGCGCGAAGCACATGTCCAAATGAAAAGCTAAAAGCACCTCACGTTCGGAGCACTTTTTGAAGTTGAGATGTCGAAAAAGTGCACGCCGTTGTGGTGCGAAGCACATGTCTAAGGTTGAAAAAGCTAAAAACACTTCACGTTCGGAGCACTTTCTGAAGTTGAGATGTCGAAAAACACCTCAGCTTCGGAGCACTTTTAGAAGTTGAGATGTCGCAAAAGTGCACGCTGTTGTGGCGCGAAGCACATTTCCAAGTCAAAAGTGCAAAAAAACTGACGGGTTCGGAGCGATTGTGCACCTTGTCAAAAGTGAGCAAAACGTGAGGGTTTTGTAGCATTTCCAAAAACGATGGCAGGCGTGGGACATTTGAAGAAGATCTGCAAAGATGCATTTTCCGTGGCAGCAAATGTAATGTAATGCAATGTAATGTAATTTTCACGAGGTTTGAAGACGAAACGTGAAGCTTCTGTTTTGTCTGCCAAAATCTGTCACTGTTGCGAAAACAAACGGCCACTCTGCCAAACCAACACCGACTGCCGACCTGGCTGTGGTGGTTTGCCTGCCAGCTCCCACCTTAGTAGGGAACTCCGGACGTTGCAATCGAGTGAAGGCTTCTCACCCAAGGAATGAATCTGCGTCGCTGCAGCCACGGTGGTAAAGCATGGTAAAGCCTCTTGGCAATCTAAACTGACAGAGCTGAAAAGAGCTCAATGCTGCTAGAAAACACAATCGCAACTGCAAATCCCAACTGCAAATCCCAACTGAAGCGAATTCACCTTCCAGACTGCTTTGGAATTCTTTTTCTAAGGACGGCACATGGTCGCTATTAGAGACTCAAGTTTTTCAGCACCGTGAGCAACCTGTACCGCACCTCAGCCAGGATTATCCAACTTATCCAACATGTTCATCTTGCAATTTATGCATTTTATGGTGTACCTCTCCAAATTCCCGTACTCTTGGCGGCAACTCAGCTTGAGCGTCTAAATATACAGTTTTTCACTGTTTTTCATGCCGTCTTTCGCTGATTAGGTTATTGTCAAATTTCCACATAACTTGCAAGTCTGAAATCCAACACTCTGACATACGGCAACGTGAAACGCAGGAACCTTGTGGAATCTGGTGGACCCAGCCACATGATGCCAAGTCAGGAACCATTGGTGATATTCGTGGATGCCACAGGATGCACTTCTTACTTCTTGACATTCTTGACTCACCAGATTTGAGCAGTCCCGTCATGTCTTGTGCTTGAGGATTGCCAAGCTACAATCTGACATTGCACGAATATGGTCAGAACTCTCCAACACACTTCGGTAGTGGTCCCCAACAAGCTCTCGAAGCTCTGTCTTCTTTGCTTCCACCTCGCGCGGGATACCGGGCTCAAACCATCACAAGCCCCGACACTGAGACCAGGAAGACTTTTATATACAGCTTTTTACAACCATGTGTGCTAAACCCAATTTTTGCCAAAGATTGAAATGGATTGAAATGGGATGTCTCCGGCAAGGTTACAAGTGGGCAGTCAACAAAAGCACATCTTTGCATCTGTATCTTGAAGAGGGATTGGATCGCATTGTCAAGTTGCCCAGCTTCATGAATCCCAAACATGATGAATCTGAATAGCCACTGGTCCAAGAAGCTCTGCATGCCCATAGCCTGTAAAATTCAAATGATGTACTGATGCATATGGGGATTGTCCAAAATTATGTTACTCGAAAACTGCCCTTACGCCACCCTTTCGAGAATCTTTCGCGCCCTTTCGCGCCCCAGCAGAATCGGGACATGGGACTACGATCCGGTTTTCGTTTATATATTTATAGGCTATAGGTTTATAAACTGGTTGGTGATTTTAACCACCTTGAAAAATATTAGTCAATGGGAAGGATTATCCCATATATTATGGAAAATAAAAAATGTTTGAAACCACCAACCAGTTTAAATAGTGGTATTCAGACCTTTCGCGAACCTTACGCCGCCCTTTCGCGGCCTTTCGCCACTGCAGCAAAACATACACATCCATATCTGCAGATGCCACTCGGATACTAAAAGCCTTGCATGGGTTTTAGGACGGCTCCCATATGTACTGATGCAATAGGTCGCCAAGGAAAGGACCTGGAATTGTATACACCAGGTGTACTGACACTTGTTGAATCCACCGCGTGCTTTTTGAAAAAAGGGGTTGCGTAAGGGTTGCCGTTGTTCACATGTCTTTGTCAAATTTCTCAACAGAACAATCTATTCTTCAACCAAAGCGGCACTTGTTCGGACATGATCCTGGCCGTCTTCGAGACATTGCCGTCCATTGTTGGTGGTTTTCTGGGAGCATGGCCATCATAGAACCAAAGCCATATTAAAACTGATTTGAGTAACAACACCCCAAAAACAACAGAGAAGTCAAACAAAGACGGTGACACCAAGGGGCAGCGGCTGCAACCTGTTTTCGCCATGCTTGAGCATGCTTGAGCCAAACAAGTAAATGGCAACATGTTGGCCCGTAAGGAAGGATGATTAAACAACTGAAAGAATGAATAAAGAATGGGTATAGGAAACCTCCATTTCTTTCAAGTCCCCCGTATCATGAACTGTACAGGGTCAAACATGAAATAGCATACTACCGAGGTTGATCAGGCCTACGGACGGATGCTAATTACTGTGTCTCACGGCTCGGTTGATGACTCCAGGCAAGGGATGTGATAATTCCATTAAGAAATCTTCCATGCCTGGCAATTTCTATCTGTGCACCTAGCGGATGCTTAATTACGGATGCATGAAATCCAATCTAATTACGGATGCATGAAGTCCAAAAGAATGTTGGCGCGGCGTCGGAGCAGCCAATCACCATTATGCGGGAAAAGGATTAAGGCAATCTGACGAATATCCTACGCGATCCTAAACGGATGTTTAATTACCAATGCATGAAATCCAACCGGATGCCGTGCAAGTATGAATTATCGATGCGCGGATGCAGGGGCGGCGCTGTCGCAGCCAACCTCCATTAGGCACGAATACAAGACTCGAAGATAAGACAATGAGAGTCCAATGACACATCCACAAGAAATGACTTACCAAAATCCAATGGATGAAAGTTCACAGATGAGACTTAGTCGCATCCATGCTGTGCTTACAGCGACTTTCTACACCCCGGCGGTGACAAATGGCAAAAGGTTGACACCTGAGAACTAACGGCGAATGACAGCTTAGCACATCATGCGCTCAAGTCCAATGGAGGATGGCAAAGCACAAGCCCATTGAACTGACAAAATTGACAGATTTAACCTTACAGGCTTAGCCTAAATACCGTTGAATGCTTAGCAGGATCAACGAGTTTGAAGACAATGAAATTCATGAATTGCCTCCATGATTGAAATCCTTAGGATTGACTTAACGCGGCTGAAACTATCTGAAACTGACGAGTGCGAGAGCGGAAGAACGACAAGATAAAGTCTAAAGACCATGCAACCACTGAGGCCTTGACGAAATGTTGAAATTAGACGATGACAAACGAGACAGGTAAAAATCCAAAAGCGGCAAAGAGGATCGGCAAAGCACAAAACTCCAATCCAACTAGGCTCGGCACAGCACAAACTTCATTGGATCCACCGGCTGAAAAACCAGAAGCTGAACGCCTTCCACGAGAAAATCCAAAAGCAGCCGAGAGAATCGGCAAACCACAACGCTCCTATCCAACTAAGCTCGGCACAGCACAAACTTCATGGGATTTGCTGACAATTGGATGGGTGAAACCCCCCTGATCCTCAGGAAGGTGAGAGAGCAGGCTCATGGAGATACTGGCATTTCTCTCCATGGACGCATCCGGTAGGCATCCTGTAGAAGATGCAGGCTGTTTTGGCCTTTTGCTCTGCTGTCATTGCTTTTCCCTTTCCCTTGGCCTTACCTTTTGGGGAGGTCTTCGATTCAGACGACGGAGCGATGGCAGCAGGCGCACGGGTGGGCTTGTCGGGCTGCAATTTCTTTGGCAAGCTGGACTTCAACAAGTTTTCAATTGATTGCGCGTTGATGTCCTCTCTTTCCTCAAGCAAGTGTTCCTGCAACCTATTCCAAAGGTGATCAAAGTCACGGAGTGACGACTGAGCATCGCTTCTCTTGATCTCATCAATGGTCCTTTCCAACTTGCGAACTTGCCTCAACCGATGAAACAACCACTCACCCATCATGCGCTGAGACGGCCAATCTCCCTGCGGCACACTATTCAAAGTGCGAAGGACACGACCTGAAAACTCTTGCAAATGCTTGGCACTGTAACCATCAAGCCCTATTTGAAAGATCGATTGCGAAGTAAGCAACGAACCACGAGTGCGATCAATGTCAAAATGCCTGGAAACAATGTGCAACAAGTATCTGCCCCTGGGAGGGTTTCCAATTCGAGCGCATCCTTCAATGTACCCCATCTTGCACTGCAACCCAGGCACATTTTCACAACCTTTTGAAATTTCAGCTGCCAACCAACGATCTAAACGCAGAACACAACCAGAATCATGCTTGATTACTTCATCGGAATTCACTTCATAAGCTTTGAAAAGCCAATGCGCTAAGTAATCCCTATTACTGATATCCAACTTTGCCATGATCAGCAACAACTGGTTTTTCCAAGCTCTGAAATCCGAAGCACTGGATGGAACCGGACCTAATGTATCCTAATGTGGCATACCGAAGCGAACGAGCATCCACAATGTCCCTCTCAACTAGATCCCTGTGACTGGTAAAACTTTGGGGCATGCGATCTCGAACTAATTCTTCATCTTCATCGTCAAAACCATCTCCGCCATCATTTGATGGAAACCCTGGCCCCCCTGATCCGGCAAGGTCTTGGAGGAAGACCAGAAGGCGGAAACGGAAAAGACACTGCCGCGCTATTATGGCTCTGAACATAAATCTCTTGAGCATCTTCAACCGCTGACATACGAGTCGAAAGATCTTGCAAAGCTTCCATCATGGATAGCAATTGCGCTGAAAAGGCCGGAGGAGGTGGAGCATCAGACCTGACTTGATCAACTGGTTGAGCGGAGCTTCGTGCAGCCAAACTCATCTCCATATCTTGACAGCGTTGACGAAGGGACAAGCTCTGAGCTTGAGATTCATCCAAAACCAAACGCTGGGAGTCGACCGAATCCTTCAGCTGGCGGATTTCATCCATCAGTCCTGAAATTTGGCCCTCTTTGTGGTCTTGGCGGAGCATTCAACTCTGCTACCCAATTCGTGATTCCGAGTAATTTGAAGCTTCGACTGACATTGGCCACTTCTGAATTTAATTGATGGATCTGATTTTAAAATCCTTGGTTTGATAGCTGAAGGCTCTCAACAACACCAAGCAACTCCTGAATACGTGAACAAGCCTGGCTGTACACATCTTGGGCTAAGCCTTCCAACCCCTTGAATCTTTCATCAGATTCCTGAACCACCCTCTTGGCCTCGGAGACCATGTTGGCAAAGTCCATGGGATCATCACCACCATTCACTTGCTGAGTGCGGTGATCATGATACTGGACCGTCTGTGAATGATGCATCCGGGCATCAGGCTGACCACTAGTCTCTTGGGGAATGAAAGTCGAAGGTTGGGAGGCCGATGTGGAACTATGCACAAGAGGAACTGGTGACATGGCACGCTCATGATCTGATGGCTTTGGCAAGCGCTTGATAACTTGAGAAACTTTTCGAGGCTGATTCACGGTTGAAACTTGTTTTGTTCTTGACGACCGTCCTCCGGATTTTGAAGTCCCGGATGAACTTCGGCTTCGAGATGAATGAACTGTGACTGCACCTCCCTTAACGTCGATGGACTCGGATGACAGGTTCAAGGATGAGGATTTTAGATCTGACATGATTCCTGTTCCTGCCTTTTACCAACGATTCACAGGTCACGGCCGACGCAACGACATGTGTGCCAGGTTTAAGGCACCTGGCAGCCTATGACATGAAATCCCCAAAAACGGTCAAACAAGAGCAAATGCGGCTGATAACCAATTGATTTGAGTAACAACACCCCAAAAACAACAGAGAAGTCAAACAAAGACGGTGACACCAAGGGGCAGCGGCGGCAACCTGTTTTCGCCATGCTTGAGCCAAACAAGTAAGTGGCAACATGTTGACCCGTAAGGAAGGATACTAAACAACTGAAAGAATGGGTATAGGAAACCTCCATTTCTTTCAAGTATTAAGGCTTGTTATAAGCTTGATTTAGCAGCTGCCCAGAGGTATGGCCAAGTTTGCCAAGCACGAGATGATTGGGTGCCAGTACCCGTTCCCCATTTCTATCTCGGGGTGCCACACAGGTGCCAGTCCCCTGAATATCCTGAATAAACGATTATGAAACTTGAGGAGAAACTGAAAGCTGGATTCATTGAGATTCATAGTCACTTGATTCAGAGTTGCTGGTGCAACTGTTGACCTTTTCCTTTCTGATCACACGCCAACTCAAGTCACTTCCGCGCCGACCCATTGAGCAATATCCGGTCAGAAAGGAAGGGAGATGAAAACGATGAAACAGATGAAATGCAGAAAGCATTAGATGAAGGACATGGCGCTTCAGTTCGGTCACGTCTCCTCCTGGGCTCCCACCTGCCAAGGAAGCTCCGGGCAAACAACAAGAGCTGTGCATCGATGCACCACCTTGCTACAACATCTACAACATAGTGCAACCATACACTACGAAAAACTTGTTTATCGAATCGGAATTGAGTGAGTAGAGCAATCCTACCACATACAGCCACGTCGAACCCTTGACTGTCTTGCGGCTTCAAGAACAGCGAAGCTGCTAAGCAAGAAATATTCGCAGATCTGGACACGCTCGAATGAAGCTATGGATCAGCAAATGAAGCAAATGATTCCGCAGTCTTGCCGTGCAGTCAAGCACGTCTTTGACTATATAAATATATAATACCTAATTTTATAATATATAATGATCATAGTGGAAGCTACCAACCGAGAGCACCACATGAATAGGGTCCACTTTGAATCACTTTGCGTATTGCACCCTGCGGTCTTCAAGGAGTCGAATTCGGAGCGCTTGTTGTATCAATCAAACTGTTTTTGCCGGGGCAAACTGTTAGGGGTGGAACTTCGCATACAAAAAAGAACTGGCAAATAATCAGGCCTTCTCGTTGCAGCATGTTGCAGCATCATACCCAAACGGCAAGGACTTGTTTTTTAGGGATTCCGCGGCAAACACAGGGTGGTTTTGAACACTGTTTGTAGCAGTCAAGAAGGACAAAGAAAACAAAAAAAAATGCACCAAAACATCAAACTTATAATTGGACACGGAACCCGGGTACAGCCAGTTTATTAAAAACATCTTTATAAAATGATGCCCCTCCTTATAAAATGGCAATTCCGGTATACCATCCTTATAAATTGGCAATTCTTTAAGGTTATAAAATTGCAATTCTAGTGTAGCGTTCAGCCAAACCGGAACCATATATAATTGCATTTTTTTATATCGCATCCAAAAGGGAGAACGCTCTGGTTCATAAACACATGTTTGACCCCTAAAAAAGTTGGTACCTTATAAGAACTCCCCAAAAAGCGGTACCTGGGTTCCGGTGGTTTATAAGGGATATTAAGAGGGGGATACCAAAACGAAACCCGGTGGATCATCTCCAAAGCCATCGTTGTGAGGCGGGCCAAAGTCACTGATGTTTGGAGACTGGCAAAGATCTGTTTCCCGAGACATACGTAATCGATCATTCTTGAACCAGCCATGGTTGGGATTGTTTTTGTTTTGAGCTGCCATGAGCTGCTAAACTTTCAGCTCAACTCAATTATGCTGGTAGTGATTAAGTTTTGCAAAATGGTTCCTGGGTGGCATTGCAGAACTGAACTTGCGTCTGACATTGTCTGACAATGTCGGACAATTGAAATTATGGCCTCGCCTGAGGGAGATCCGGTTTGGAATTACAGAGTTGGTTGTGGTCGAGCTTCGAATGATTAGCTTGGAGTCTCCAACACTTGCTGCTGCATAGAAAACAGTCGCTGCAAGAACCAGGAAGGCTCCCAGAATGTTTAGCGGCTCCAAATCCACCTCGCGGGACAACAAAACAGTGGGTTGCCGAAAATCCGCTCTAGATGCGCATACAATCGCACAATCACACGATATCACACGCACACATCTTCAAACGAGAAAACCTCAAATATCGTGTTATTCGCCCACTACTAGAATATGAATTGTCCGTAGAGACTTGTTGTTCATGCAAAAATGGTGATGACTACGTCGCAATTGTTGATGTCAAGCTCTACCTTGGTATTCCAACGGTAGTCCACTGAATCATGTTCAATATGTTTTAATTACTTTTGGTCCGAAGTCGGCTTCCTCCATGGGGAAAAAAAGTGGTGATACATGTCTCCCAACTCCATTCAATTCCAGCCTGAAGCTGGAAGATGGCATTGAGAATCCACTGGGGTATTATTTTGACACCTCCAATGATGCCCACTGTGGCCACCGATGTGAGGCTGGTAAGCCAAGTCAAGTTCACCTGACCACAGGTTTGCTTCCGCATGCCCAAGGCCCATTCACAAACAGCTCATTCCAATTTGCTTTGCAAACATTTTTAACTCTAGTCCAGTTTTGGAATATTTTGGAATCAGGAACGGAACCCCGAGAAGAACAAAAATGCGTGTTTCCGTGTTTTTCTGTTTCTCTCTGCCGACCTGAAAGATCAAGATGAAAACTCCTCCAAGCAGTACTAGAAGTACTCCAGCATCTGACTCTTCAGCAAGCGCTTTCCACCAAGAGCTCTGGAGTTTGGTGCCCCTTTCGCAAAGCATCGCAAGCACCAGCGCCGTTAGAGCACTGAGAGCAAGTTTCATGGCAGTGAACTCCACCACCGAAATGCTGCCTGCCAACCGATTGTCGGACCGGAAGAGCTCTTGAGCTCCCATGCGCAAAGTTGAAAGACACAGCGCCAAGATCAGAGGAGGCAACAGATTCACCTAGATTTCGACTTGGGAACACGACATCGAAAATTCTAGGAACAAAGAATGACCAATGACCGCTGGATACAAATCACATCAATCTACGCATGCCATTCAAGACTAATCTAGCTCCGTATGTACCTACATTCCGGCATCCACCTATATTTTTCTATCTGCATTCTCATGAGTACTATATAGTACATCAGTACATCATAAATCTATCTGCATGTTCATTTTGCGTAGCATATCTATCCCCACCGACCGGTCTATCAATGTCTATCTATACCTGTCTCTGATTATATAGCAGTCTACACTCACCTTGATTCGTCTGTAGACATCTATCTGCATCATCCACATCTGTCTGCATCTATCTTCATCGATCATCATCTACATCTACCTTTATCTAGCGGCTTCTACAGTTCATCCATCCGCAACTACATCTACTGTATCTAAATGCATCAATACATCTATCATCTGTCTACATCTATGACATCTATCATCATCTATCTACCTCTATCTAATTCTACCCGTCTATCTGAATCAACCTACACATCTATGTACATCTGCCAAATCATTCCAAAATGTCTTGGCAGTATGGAGCACAACTAATGCACAAGACACATAAAAGATCATAAAAGATCATAAAAACTCACTCACATCACGCAGGGTCACTAGAATTGGCATCAGCGGCGTCTCCAAAGTGTCCACGGCATGTAAGCCAATAAGAAACGATCCTGTCCCTGACAAAAACGCCGCTAGGATTTCAACTACTCCCAGGTCTTCTCCGTTGACGTACTCTGCTAATATAATTGCCCAAACGATCTCAGTGGACTGAAGCAACAAGTGCATACCTGGATTGCATATGATTGCATATGATTGCATGGATACTGAATCTCCTTACAATTGAAAGTGCTGAAAAAGGAAGCTCGATCAAGAAAGAGTGCCTTCGCTTCAATTTTCACGGCGTTTAACGATATCAAAGGAAAAGCAGGACTAATCCAGACTTGAGCAAGGGACCTACAGGAAGAATTTGTAAGCCCCAATTAGTGACGCCGTACTTAAAGCCAAACAGCAGCCCAACAGGCCCAACATGCCGGAGCTTGTACAGTGGATGCGGGCCAAAAATCCAGGACTGATCTGGCTCCCAAAGGTGGCCCACGATATTCGCTGCTGTCAACACCAATGAAACCAGGGACAGCTGGAGAAATGCGGTTGCCATTGGAAACGGGTACTTTCGCAGGCATGCTTTTCCATCGCAAACCCCCTCTGCAAAGACAAGCTTGTTGTAAATCGGCACAGCTGATACAGACAAACAAAAGATCACAGTGGCGGTGCTGACCTTCAGTCTCCAAACCACATTGCTTCTGCTTTTGCCAGCATCCGGCAACACCGAGGGTGATATCATCCCATCGTACTCACAGCACTTGCAGGCATGTGTGAATCGGGGAAAGGTATTGAGTCTTGAGTAAAGATAGTAAAGTTAAGCAACCACAAGACTGCCCCTGTCATGGTCTGGATAGCTTTCCTTCAACCGCATCGGCCTGCCACAAAAGCAAGAAAAGAATAGTGCACAAGAACACTCCTTGATGATAGGCTTGGCATTGGTGTGTCTGCTTGAGACTTTGGCTAAGATTTGAAGCCGACACAGCCACGATGTTTGAATGTATGTGAATGGACTCCGAGCTTTCGGGCATCTCCGTCAGGATCTAATTACACCACCGTAGACCCCAAACAGTGGGTGGATTCAAGAAGTGTTTTGAGAAACAGGGTCAAACACATGAAATAGCAGCAACAGGAATCGCGAAAATGTCTACAAAACAGGGAAGAGTGCGAAGACTGGGAAAACCTACCGATAATATCACGGACCTATCCTACCTGCTCTGGCATCTCAATTCCCTGAGTTCGTCTACTCTACTCCTGCAGGATAACGCTTTATGTTGATTATGTTGATGGTTGATATTGTTGTCCACAACGCAAGTCTGCTCGCCCTTACATGCTGAACCGCTGGAAGAAACAAACCGACAAGCCTTGCTTCTTGGAATGAGATTGTTATCCACGTATTCATTCACTGCCTTAATTACCATTGATCCAACCCGCAAAAATTGCCAAACTGCAATGCCAACTGTTTGAATTGGGCATCGCTGGGTCATATAGCTGTATGACCCGCTCATGCCAGCACGTCACTGGCCACAAACAGCTAACATTACAATGTATTACAATTGTATCAATTACTGTATTACAATTAAATAATCTGTGGGCTTGCTCCAAATAATCTGTGCTCATTCAACTCGTTCAACTAGGCCAAAGTCATCCCTACTGCTGGGAGCAAAATAGACCAGCTATCAACAGCTTGATACGAGTCATAAAGGCACCTAGCTTGCCACATCCAAGCAAGCCTGCGCCCGTGTGTTTTGCAGAATGCCATGGATTTCTTGCAGGCTTTTCCTGGCTTGGCACAAATTCAAAGTAGTTTGCCAATCGTGCGGTGAAGAACCTTCACAATTGACCAGCGCAACCCTACTCACCCAAGCAGCACATTCCCCATATCTCTCTGTGTGACAACATCTTCCAAAACGAATTCTCAATTCTCACATGCCAAGTAGCTGTCGGAACAAATCATCAACCGCTCCAGCATCCTGCCGAACCATCTTTAGAATGCCATGGGGCACGTTGCGGTACGCTGTCCAACACTAAATCAAACACTAGCAAAGTCTGAGCCAAGAGGATCAGCAAAAATTGCAAAATCAGGGTCAGCTGCAATCTGGACCAAACCAGCCACAAGTATCGATATCATTAGGGCGTATAAAGATATATAAAGCCATCAACCTCGCAACATCTTGCAAAGTTTGACTGCTCCCAGCCGGACCAGTCTCTCTTCGAAGACTACCTTGCCTGATCATGGCTCCATACAAGAAGCCCGTGTTATATGTTCATATTGGCCAACTGAAGCATAGCGGCATTACATTTACATTCATAGCGTGGCGGCAGCCCACGTCCAAGTGCGACACTGGAATATCTCGTGATCGATGCATTTTCATCCTGCGTGCAGGCTCGCAGACCTCGCAAGTCAAGTTTTAAAATGGGCAGCGGTCTGTTCTGCGATGTCCTTCAAGCCTAGAAGGCTTCTCTCTTGCCTGCGTTCACTAGCAATATGTCGCAACCAATTTCAACTCAACAGAATGCTTCTGTGCTTGGCATGATCTCATACTATCCTGTGTTGCACCGTAGAATGTTACTGTTTTGAAAAGGGTCCCCATCATAGTCTGTGTGGCTTATCCGATTGTAAATGATTTCGTTCGACCTGAACAACCAGCGCTGTCTAGGACGTCCGACTCAATGTTTACCAATATTGATGGGTTCAGCGCTATTGATATGAGACTGGTCTGAGAAGGTCAGAATTTGGCGGACGTTAAATGTGTCCAGCCAACCTTGAAATATCTCAAACAATCACAGTTCTTTGACGTGCACGTGAACACATGCACTGCACTCGGCCGCTATGCAAACTTTTCATCCTCTGGAGACGTGGGTGATTGAGGATGAAGATGGGTGGATCAGCCCATCAGATCAATGCTGGGGGATCGACCCCAAATGAATAAAAACATAAACATCACAAGTGCAAACAAGGAGTAGATCAACTCCTTCAGCACGAATAAATAAAACCTCACCACAGAATGATCTCTGTCTGACCCATCACAAGTGCAGCCGAGAAGTGAATCGACTCCGTCGGCACAAATAAATAAAACCTCACACAGAATGACCTCTATCTGACTCGAGGTGATCACCTCGGATAAAAGATAATGTCAAAATATGAACTGTGCTCAGGTGAAATCAGATCGGCTTTCTCCGGAGCAGATCACTGCGCATCAGTGAAAAAGGAACGATCTCAGGAGGCACCTCCGACCCTCACAATGGTAAATACTGAACCATCATGGGGCTAGAGGTGGGCGGGACAATTCCCAAAAGAGATCGCTGATCAGATCTTGAGCCAAAATGGCACCAAGATCTGATCAGTGCCAATGACTCAAACGGGGTTGATCAACCCCACACTCTGTGATCACAATAAATGAATTCTCAAAATTCTCATCACTGAACCCGAACGGGTAAATGAAAATAAAATAAGATCAAACGCAACCAGTGCCACGAACTGTAACATTGATCCACTTATCCCTCACCAACCAACCGTAGATAAGTGACCCAATCACAGTTCTTTGACGCGCACGTGAACACATGCACTGCACTCGGCCGCTATGCAAACTTTTCATCCTCTGGAGACGTGGGTGATTGAGGATGAAGATGGGTGGATCAGCCCATCAGATCAATGCTGGGGGATCGACCCCAAATGAATAAAAACATAAACATCACAAGTGCAAACAAGGAGTAGATCAACTCCTTCAGCACGAATAAATAAAACCTCACCACAGAATGATCTCTGTCTGACCCACGCCGCCTAGAGATCAGGAAAAACCGCTGGTATCGTATCCCATCCTAGAGACTGACCTATGTCTAATCTGCCACGAGATGGTGGATCAGCGGGATTGGAATCCGTTGGAACTCGATCGATGTAGAGATTAATGCGAACATCAAGAGCTAATCTCCAGAAAACTCCTACTAATTCGCAAAGATCTTCACGAGCGGAGTAACCCTTCACTAACGCGCCTTGAACAGATTCGGAATCCACAAAGAGCAAGGACCAAGAGCCGGAGATCCAAGGCTTGAAGGTCTGGAGCGCCACGACCGTAGCGAAGAGTTCGACCATAGCGATCTGTGACTTCCGCGGGATCCACTTCTCGATCAAGTCCATGCCCACTATGCATCCGAACTGGATCGGTCTAGCACCTTTCTTGAACAACACGCCGCCAATCCAAGGATCTTGCAATTCACTCTTCTGATCAGGGAAACTGCCATCTGTAAAAATGACGTAGTCAGCGGGTCGAGCGCCCGATGCAGTAATAGGTCTCGGAGGCCCATGATCAATCAGCAGCTCCCACTGTTTCAGCGCGAGCTTCAGCGCAATGTTGAGACCAGTCTTTGGGGATCTCGTATACTGCCTCTCCGAGAGAGCTCTCAGAAAGGCCCTGCCGATCTTCCCCCACAACTGCGAAGCGCCAAACATGAGCTTGCCGCGCAATTTGCCTGCTTGTCCAGGCGACAATATCTCGGAGGAGACGATAGACTTGATCTCGTCCAGCAGCTCCTCCTTTCGTGAAGGTTTGATCCTCAAGCACATAGCTTTCAGATCGTAGGTCACCCCCAAGATCGTCGGGTCCTCGCAGAGCTGGAGCTTCTTGGGGTCGAACCTGGCACCTAGCCACCAGTGAACCTTCTGAGCGATCTCGAAGGCTGAAGAGCAAGTGACTTCGGTTTCGAACCCGTACTTATCATCGTAGAAGTTGAACGCCGCCACGAAAAAGACCCGACGTAAAATGTCGGTAATGGCCGCAGATCTACGATTGTAGTTGTAGACCGCCGCCACCAAACCAAAAGAATGACCGATCATGACGAAGAAGGAGATCTTCCCCGTGTCAGGTTCGCGAAGCGAGATCACGCTCCATCTCCGGTGATCAGGGTGGATAGGAATCTGGCGGTAAGCTTTTCTCTCGTCCAGAACCCAGCCTTGCAGCTTTGTAGAGCTAGAGCACGAAGACCTCATCCACCTCAGCGCAGACACGTTCGCATCTGTAGATGGCAGCTCAATCTTTTCCAGGATCCTGGAAGCCGTGTTGATGCCATTGATCGTGGCACTGTCCACTCCTCTGACCTTGTTCTTCTGCACCACTTCGAACCACTGAGTAGGGATCCAATTGTCAGTGCCGAGGAACTTGTCGACCTCGTCTTTAGAGAAGAAAGGACCTGCTGTAACACCTTCTCGAACATCTTCCATAGTCGCCTCCCAGATCTTGGAGGTGTTCTCTGTGACTTCCGATCTTTTCACGTTCCGCAAGACCTTGTTGGAAAACTCCCAGGCCCTCGAAACAAGATCTCGTTCTGGAAGAGCATCATCTGGCAGCGGCGATCGCGGCCAACGAAACGAGCGCTTGATGTCGCCGACGATGGAGAAGCCATTGGTCATCTCGTCCACCAAAGAGCTGTCAATACAGCGACTGGCAGCGAGCAGCTATCGCCACAGGGCGACATGCGTGACCGTGCCAAGCTGAACAGGTTGGTCATCGGGTACCCCGCGCAGTAGCGACCGCAGGTAGGGATCCTGGACAGCACGGAGCTCCAGATCCGTGAGCGGCAGAAGACGCTCAGCCCGAGCAGCCCAGAACTGTAAAGCACCTTGCCGATGACCAAGCAGTTGATGAGGCTTGTGCACGACGAACGCCAGAGCCTCTTGAAGATCGGGATCAAGCGCTGGATCCAAAGTGAAAGGATGGGGAACTTGTAAAGCTTGTTGAACAGCTTGACCAGGTTCCATCTCAACCTGCAAGATTGGCGGTAGAGCCGAACGCTTGAGCTGGTATCCTGCATCACGTGCTTTCTCTGCTGTCGCGCGTTGCTTGTGCACGACCCATGGCAGCGGCTGGCCGAGCGGCCGTTTCCGTTCATGAGCTGGCACGGCCATCTTAAAAGTGGCAGCCAGCGGATCAGCCTGCAGAGATGCGATCACCTTTGCCCATGCTTGACATAGAAGCGTGGGGTAGACCTGAGCCAACTTGGTTTTGAAAATCTTCTTGCCCTTGGACATGACCATGCCCACTAAGGGTTCGTGAACATGAGGCCGCGCGTCTCGATCACAGGAGAGCGCCAGCGCACTGAGGTCGCAATCAGACAAGAGCGCTGTAGGCTTCTTGTGTTTGGATTGGAACCTGCACATGTCCAGATTGAACCGGCCCACTCCATCGCGAGCGGCCAGAGAGGGAACTGGTGGCATGTCCCACAAGTAAGACGTTGCCGGGTTCTCCAGCGACCAATGGACGCCAAACTGGCAACATAAAACCAAGAGCTTCGCAGTGAGGTCCATGAACTGGTTACCAAGCTCGACTTTTGCTTGATCCTGCTGAGATAGTGCTGGACGCCCCCACAGGTTGTGTCGATCACGCAACGGTGGGGGGCCGCCATCATCTTTGCGAGCTGGGCTGAAAGAAGAGCAGGGTGTGCCAAAATGAATAAAGAAAATGCACCCTGCTTGAATTAACTTGCACAAATGTTGAAAAACTTTGGGATCCAAAATATCAACCTCTTCGACGACAAAATTGTTGGCCAAGATCTCAATAGGGGGCAGGGTCTTAATGCCACGAGCAATGATGGCTTGTGTCAGCCCTGCCTCTCCTGGGAAGACCTCGACGAAAAACTGCGTGCCGGATGGCACAAAACCGGAGCCCCAGAAAGGTGAAGGAAAAACATTCGAGCAGGATTTGCTGTCAACCGTCTCTACCTCATCCAATGGAGCCATTGGTTGATCACCAGATCAGTGATTGCCTACCATGGAGTGAGCGGAGCCGCAGACCATGCACCGGTGCTTGAACCTGCACTTGTCGCCCAGGGAGCATCCCATGGTGGAGTTGAAATAGTGACATCGCTTTGGGCCAGTCACTGAGCTAGCGGCTTGCACGATCGCTTTCCACTCTGTGTCTGGGATCCGCTTGTCCTTGCTGACCTTCTCGTCTCTTGTTGAGGCTGACTTTTTGTCAGCTGGATCTTTCTTGACTTTGGAATCCTTGGCTTCACGGAGGAGCGCCTTGTTGCGGAGCCGCTGGCGCTTCTTTCGCTCCTTGTTGGGAGAGCTCTTGGGCGCCGCCTCGACGACCTTGTCTTGCACGTCGCCGGTCTCGCTGGCTTCCTCTCTGCGCCGATCGACTTTGGAAAGAACTGCCTTGGTTCGGGCGTCGTTCCAAAGGTACTTGTGGTTGTTCAGGACCTCAATGATGGCGTCCTCGAACGTGCCATAAAGTTGGCGCTGCTCAGCTTGCAATCTATTGACCTTCTTCCTGATCAAGGAGTCTGCAGCCAAAAGGTAAGGCAGTCCCGGGCACTCCGAGCGAAATTGCTCGAGCTCCTGCATGTAGCGCAGTGGGCCAGCCGCACGAGAATAGGTGCAAATGTTGAGATATTCCAAGGCCATGAAAAAGGCATGGATCCTGTTCATCATGGTCGTAGAATCAGTGACCTGATCAGGTTCATCCGCCTTGGATATCGTCAAAAGATCCTCTGCGTTCTTGGAGAGCCCAGACTTCTGCACTATGCTGTCGGCACGTGTCCGGATCTCGGCCACAGAGTAGTACGGCACCATGCCGTGAACCAAGAAATCGCGGCTGAGCTTCTCCACGAACTTTTTGTGGGGCTCCTTAGCGTCCAGCAAAATGACATCTGGATGGGCTTGAACAAACCGCGCTCGGAACTCAGCATGATCTTCTTGCGCCATCTCCGGAACCTTGTTTGGGTCCTCTTCCATGCGCGCACGCCGAGTGGCGAACTGCCCTTGAAGAGCGTGACATGCATGCCATACTGCTGCGAGCTGCATCAGTGCTAGCTCTCTGGCAGCATCTGTCGTGCCGAGATCTGCCTCGGCGATCATTGTCCTGAGGGAGGTTTTCACTGCCTGTGCAGTGTCTCCCAGCATTGCAAAGATTTCCACAGAGAGCAGCCCGCCGTCTGCTGCCGACCGGCACAGAGCCTGCGGCAAGCCCATGCGCCCAAAAATCTGCCTGAGCGCGATCTTGGGCGTGTGAGCATCATCAGCGTAGACGGTCCGATCGACCATGTTGGGCACTTGAACCCCTGACAAAAGAAAGATCCCTCGGCAGAGCACATGGTACAGGCGTGATCAACCCGACTGTGTGCAACATGCCAAGGAACCCATACCCGATCGACGTCGGCCAAAAAAAGCCGCAAATGTGATCGAAAATCCTGAAGTTAAATCAAATGAGTATACATAATAAAAATAAAGCCTCACTGTGGATCCCAATGAAAAACGATCGCAAGGGCGGCCCATAAATTGGTGGCTGCCTCCCAGCTTTTCCTTGCCCGCGACCTATTTCAAATCTGAGCCTTGCTACGGCACAACTGGCAGATCATGCCAGGCGCATGGCTACCGACTGAGACGGCATCACGTATCTTCAGTCTGCCACAAACGGAACTATCTTCAGATTCCCTACGATCAAAAATGTGGCACCTAAAATCAGCTGATACCAGAGCTTTCTCTGGCAAAGTCGCCTTGACGATGAACTCAGTCACGATCGGCTCCGTGACCTCCTCGTCTTCTTCTTCGATGACGAACTTCTCAGGGTCTGGGAGCCATGCGTCCTTGAGCTTGCTCGCCATCTGCTTGACCATGGCCACTGAGAGCTCCTTGCGCTGCCGGGCATACTGTACTTCAGGACCAATTGGCTCGGATCCCTCCAATTGGATTGCAAGCCGACGATCTTGTCGTCAACATTCGCCTTCACCGCCTCCGACAGCATAGTGACTCTCATAGAGTGCCAAGTGATCACCTGGATGCTTCCTTCCAGCTGATCAACTTCATTGGCTGCCACATAGCCGAGCTTGGTTGCTTCTGCAAGGCCTAGGAGCATAAAGTGCTTGAGCCAAGCCAACCCTCTCGAGTATGAAATAGGAGCAGCAGAGAACTCTTTCTCATTCTTGATTTCCCAAATAAAATAATCCCTCTCCGAGATGAACGGCTGGAAGATCTTCCACCCTTCTTCGAGCCAGGCATGGTCTGACATAGAGCATGCGGGCACTGCGAATCTTGTGCCTCGCTTCTTCCTTTCGACCTTGGTCTGCCACACCACACCCCGGAGAGCGTCCTGGTCCATCTGAAGTGATAGTGGGGCCACATGGATCCCGTCGTCGAACCTGAGCGACGCATAGATCAGGATGAGCACCCACCACACGAAGATCGCTGCTGCGTCCTTCTTCTCCTTGATGAGCTTAATGCAAAGGAGCTCTAGGGCAAGAACCATCTTCGGCGGCACTGGGACCGCCTCTTTGAGCTCCTTGCCCCGCAAATTGTAGACCTCGTCAATGACGGCTTTGAGCTGCGGATCTGACATGTTCGGGGTCTGCATGACGAGCCTCTTGCACCCCAGTGCGTATACCTGAACGCAGGCAGAATGGAAGGACCGCACCCCTGATCGCGCAGGTGCAGTGCATATCTCATGACTGCAACGATCGTGGGCGGGTACACACGTAGTCCGTGGCCGATCGACCACTCTTCAAACTTCTCCCAATAGCGAACATTCTGTCTTATGGTGCGGAAACCGCCTGCCTCAAATGCCAAACTCTTGAGGCGAGCTGCCTCAGCCGGCAACAGGCCAGTGCATCGCTTCGCATCGTTGAGCCCAGAGGCTGCTCCTGCGCGCTCGCAGATCTTCTGGAGCCTGAGCCCCCACTTCTTCCTTTCGGAAGCCTCGACCACCTGGATAGATGGAACTTCCTCGGCAGGACCCTGACCTGAAGGTCTGGCTCCGACTACCAGAGGAGCTGGCGTAGGAAGCGGGCTGGCCACAGGCTTACGCTTTGCGCCGATCGACGCCGGCTCAGCGTACCCATAGCCCAAATCAACCGCTATCTCATGGCGGATCTTCTCCGTCGATCTGGACACCATAGAGGCCAAGACGTTGACCATATCCAGCCGACTAAGAATCTGATCCATCACTTCTTGTTTTTGGGTCAGAGCAGACAAGATTAGGCACAGCTTGTGATCTGCTGTATCCCCATCCCCTTCATCTGCTAGCGACAGCCATAGCTCTATACGATCTAAGTTGAGCTCAGCTAAAACCGACCTAAAAACATCATCAAAGAGGGGCAAACAAAGAAACCGGTGGATCGACCGATCCATCTTGAGCAACTGAGGCCCCGGGAGCGATCGCCCACAGCCCGTGCATGATCAGCACTGGGGATCTGACCTGCAGTGCCGGTCGATGGGAGGATCTACCCCAAACGACCAACCCGCTGGCTGTTGGCAAAGGATCTCATCGGGACTACTCGGGGATATGATCGATCCCAATAGTGAACCCCGACGAGGAACCTAATGAACCAACAACATAACATCATCAAGGGCACATGAACAGCCCTATGAAATAAACATCCATGAAATCAAATAAATATCATCATCAAAATCATCGACATGAGGATCAGATCAATCATACAACGTGGACTCTCGTGTGATCAACTTAAGAACACATGGTCTGAATAAAAAGGATCCAAACAATTCCTACCCCCCAACCATGTTAACCCCAAGACGTGTAATAACCTATAACCCTGATCAGGGGGATCAACCTAATCTGGGCAGAGGTTATAACACACAAGAAAAGGGGAATCATGAGCCTAGGGGGGTGGAATAGACCGGACCTAAGGGAAATCAAATGGTGGAAAATCACATAAAACTTAAAAATAAATCCCTGAACCGCGTATTTTGGGTGATCACCCAACGAACAAGGCTCCTGGAAGTGCTGTCGGTTTTTGATCAAAAACCAAACATGGGGTAATGCCGTGAAAGTGCAATGATCACAAAGAAAAGAACCTGCCGTGGACCCAGAGCACAACGAACAAAAGTGATCCCCACTGGCATGTTCGATCGAGGTGCCACCGGGTTCATACAGCTGGCTGTGATCTTTTTGCCGCACACTCGATTTAAAAGGAGCCCGTCACGCGGGAGGCGATCTGCCATGTTGCAGATCTGCACATGGAAAATAAAGGAAAAATTCACAATGATCTGACCTACTCCACGGTGACCTCCGCCTCGACCTTCTGGCCCGTCTGAGCCGGTGGACCGAACGACTGGGGAGCTGTGGTCGGTGCTGCTTGATCACTGCATTCCGTAGACCCAACTGCAGGAGCGCTGTGGGGCACTTTGCTAAGAGCTGGGCGATCTGCCACCGCATCTTCCACCACGTTCTCTTTGACCCAAGCCGGCCAGTCTTCTGGTGGAGTGGGAGGATCTGCATCCACCTCTTCGATCGTCGCCGTAGAGAAATTGTACGATCGCCTGGAGATCTCCTGATGAAACAACTTGGACGTGAGCTGGGCTGTGGATCTTGCAAACCTGCGATCGCAACGGGCACGATCTCGTTCTGCATCCACAACGTGACCACGCTTCCCTTCTTGAGGATGTTTGGTTGCAAAGGACCTGAAGTTGAGCTCGTAGTTGGCTTGCTGCCGAACTGGCACGATCTCTTCTGATCCCTTGGAGCCGCTGACCATGTTGGCGACCATCTCGGCCGAGCTCAACCATGCCTCCCCTGTCAAAGAGGGGGGACCCGCGGGAGCTTTCACAGCCTCGTCATGCTGCATCTCTGCCAGAGCTTTGGTTGGCACGACCTCTGGATCACGCACCAACAACTTTGATCGAGCCTGCACGTGGAAGTTGCCCTCCTCCATGCCGGGGATGAACACCACCATGCTGCCCACCTGATCCTCGCTGTTGGCGATCGACGATTCCCACCAAGTCTGATGAATGGCGGCGAGCTGCGCGAACTGCTCGGTCTGCTCGGGACCTTCAACTCGAGCACGATTCTCCCTCACCGACTGGATGGTCTTGATCAGAGTCGGTCCGGAGATGTGTGACACGGTGAGCCATGTCCCCGGGACCGAAGTTCTGGAGCACTTCAGGTCTATCCTGTTGTTGGAGTCCCTGAACCGGAACTCCACGCGATCGGCGTCATTGCCAACTGCGTCTGCTGTAGACCTTGAACAACACCGAAGCTCAAACCGAGATCGGGCAGAGTCGCCTGCGACCACGGAGCCATGGGGTCCCACAGAGTAAGTGCGACCACCGCACTCAAAACTCAGAACAGACACCCTATAGCCGATGAACACGGCGATCACCACCGAGAGCCTTGGCTTGCCTTGCTTCACTTCTCTGATCAAATACTCATCAACGAACTGTTGCTGAACTGTCAGATCTGTGTCTGATCTGAAGCCCCTGAAGATCCAATGGAACAGGATCTCATTCCCGTTGTAGATCTTCACGTCCGTGTAGCTGGCCGAGGTGTCCCTGAGCATAGGCCACGTGAAAGGCTGAAAAGCCTGATGTGACAGAGCTGATGCTGTCTCTCCATCCCATCCAGCGCACGTGGTGCCAGTCTCACTCTCGAGCGAGAGCGCCAAAACCACCTTGATCCCGTCCAGTGTATAGTTGGCGAATAGAGCCACTGAAAAGCCTGAACTAGGCGGCATCACTTGGTCTCTCTCCGTGAGAACATTGATGGAGCTGGCAGCGTTAGACATGATCTCTGAAACAAGCCAAGCCTGAAAAGGCGACACCATCCTGTCATCGCGGTTGTCAACGACCACGATCGAGGTGTCCTCAGGGAACTTCTGGCCCTCGTAGATCGGCACGAGGAACCTCGGCATCTTGACCTCGTAGGGATTGTGGGCGCTGTTGGTAGATCTTCCGTAGCTTCGCCCCCACTGATCGTCTTGGGAGCCCCATCCACCGTCAGAGCCGCGAGCGCCACGATAGCTCGGCATGGCAAAAGAGCCGGTAGAAGGGTTGACCACCCAGGCCCACAATTCCCAAAAGAGATCACTGATCAGATCTTGAGCCAAAATGGCACCAAGATCTGATCAGTGCCAATGACTCAAACGGGGTTGATCAACCCCACACTCTGTGATCACAATAAATGAATTCTCAAAATTCTCATCACTGAACCCGAACGGGTAAATGAAAATAAAATAAGATCAAACGCAACCAGTGCCACGAACTGTAACATTGATCCACTTATCCCTCACCAACCAACCGTAGATAAGTGACCCCATCTCAAACCTCTAAATATCTCCAAATGAAAAGATATGAAAAGATGTTAGCTGAATATTGCTGAATTGAATCTAAATTGAATATCTATATAAATGGTGCCGCAGGCTTGGCCCAGAAATGTCCAGAACGCCCAGTGCCGTTCTGAAGAGCAAACGCGCGTGGAGCCTTCGGGTTGACCTCACAGGCCGAGTCAGTTGACATCCGGTACCAACGACTCAACTTGCTCAACATGGATACAGCATGATACAGCACGATACAGCATCCAAACAGCATCCAAACATTCCAACATATTCCAACCATTCCAAACATGTACGCATTTTTTCGCATTATGGCACGACAAGGGAATAATGTGTCGTTGGAGCCTGCCCATCATTATAACAGTCCATTTGAGCATCACTTGTTATCACATGACTTGTCGCATAATCACTTGATCACCTCTAGATACCCTTCGTGCACTTGCAAACTCGTCCCATTTGAGCCGAATACTCATCTGCCATGAGCTGTGAGCAGAACTACTCATTCTGCATTTGACTGCTCAGAGATGCTCAGAGCACCAAAAGGATCAAAGCAGAAGGCCGGCCGCGACAATTTCCCTGCTCTGAGATGGTCCAGACGTGTCTGGACCTATCAATTGTTGTACGTATCAGGCTGTCTATCAGCTATAATATGCTGGCCATGTCTTTGCGTCTTGCAGCTGCCCTCGTGAGAACCAAATGGAAAGCCAACTTTAGATCCTCAGGTTCAGCTTAAAACCCTACTGCATCTTAAAACCATTTAAAACCCAATCATTCAGAGGAAGAAATTTTGGGGTTCTCATTCTGACAGTGCCATCAAGTCAGTCAATGAAAACTACCGATGTCATAAGTATATATAAGTATCATCCTGTCAAGCTGCGGGTGAGCAAATGACCGTGAGCATACATGCCATGAGATGCAATGGCCTGCTTGAATGATGCTTGCAAAAGAGTCTGCTGCAAGTAGCCTGCAAGTGTCTGGCACGAAAATCAAGGGGTTCCACTTTTTGCCAAACGCTTTCATCCAAAGCTGAGGTGAATTTGACCTTCCCGCTGAGATTCGCATGTCGCCAGCCAAAGCAAGCAAACATAGTGGAACAACATGGAACAACTTGTTTGTTGATGTTTGTTGCATCATCGTCAAACAAACAATTTGTATCCCGATTTCAGCCCTAGGTTTTTGCTACGCGAAAATCATCAAAAGGTGAAGGAGCGCTCGCACGACAAGTCGCCATCATCAGTGCATACGTCACTTGAGTCGGCGCATTGGTAGCAAAACATGCAAAACCAAAGTGTTGAGTGTTGAGACAATGCATGGGTCTGGGGAGAAATTTTGCAACAGGATGCTGGAGCTTCACGCCTTTGTTCCCAAAACTGTTTTGGCAGAGCTACCAGGCAGGAATGGCCACTTGATGCTACTTGCATGAATTAAATGCAGACTTGATGGGCGACCCCTTCGTCAATGACGGCAGAAACAGCTGCATGCATATGTGCAGAGATGTGCAGAGTGTCCAGGTCTATGGGTAAAATATGATTAAAACTTAAAACATGTCAAGAGACATATGAGACATGCAACAAGGATATGAAGGTAGCCCAGAAATCCACAACTTGCAACTAACAAGAGCAACGTAGTCCTCTGCCGCTAACTGATGCACAATTGAACTCACATCGACAGAAGCTGGCCACCAACACCTCCGGCAACTAAATGCCGCGCGTATGTTGACAATGCTAAGAGTTGCTGCAAAGGTCTACAGCTGCAACCCTCAGTTGCAAGGTTCATGTTCCAACAAGTTCCAACACGTTCCAACACGTTCCAACACGTTCCAACACGTTCCAACACGTTCCAACACGTTCCAACACGTTCCAACACGTTCCAACACATTCCAACACGTTCCAACACGTTCCAACACGTTCCAACACGTTGATCGTTCATGTCCTGACCCTCTTGAAGCTGCAACTGCCCACCTTCAAGTGGCCGTCCGCAAGGCTGAGAGTCCTGTCTGGACAAATCCCCCGGGAGTGGCAAGAAGTGGTTGCATCAGAACCACTCTTTACATCTCTTTACCAAATCTTCCCACCTGAACAAAGGATTAATAGAAACAGGTGACATACATGTGACTTCCAACTTACCATACCTTGAAGCTATGCCTTTCATTCTAATAGTTCAATCAGACTGCAATCCGTTCAAAACAGGGTCATTCTTTGTCTGCCACGACCCTCTATGCCAGAAAAATCTGGAATCCAAGAATGAGGACGACTCTCCACCATTGTTGGTGGACTACTTTGGCCGTCTGCACCGTAATTTCTTCTGTCTCCAGATCGTCAAAACTGGGGGAAAAAACTAAGATCATCTACAGTAAGATCCCAGAACCAAAGTCTTTGAGAAATTTGAGAAAGTGGCTGGACGTGCATCGAATATATCGAATCTTGGGCACGTCTAAGCTCTCCATGCGCTCCATGCTCTCCATGCTCTCCTCTACTTCTCCAAGGAGCTCTTTTCGCTGCTCTGTCAAGGTTGCCTCAGGTGCAGGACACGGCAGGGGGCAAGTCGGGCAAGTCCTGATTTTCAGGACCCTTGTTGCGTTCCTCTGCCGTGCCCCCATTGCTAAGCCAAACAGCTTTAGGGCTGCAGCTATGACTGCTTCGTGGTCATAGCTGGAGGCCTGCCAGAAACTCTCAGCTAACTGCAGAGCACTACTGGGTTTGCTATAGGATTGAATGGAAGCCGCAAAGGAACCAAAAAAATCCATGAGTTTTGTCTTAAATCTTCCAATGTCGCTCCTGCTCGTTTGGCGTGTAGCGTCCACCTATGGCAGCAGATGCAGCAGAATGCAACGTCAAATCTGGGTTTTGAACAGCTTCAAATGTTTGATAAGCTCCCGGGAAATTTCGAGATCTCATGAACTTTCACCTCCAGGCTCCAAGGCCCTAAGAATCCCTAAGATACCCTAAGGCACCGACCACTGAGAATCTGCACAAGCATCATGCTGTCTACCATCTGACCTGAAATTAGGATAAACTAGGTACGGCAGAATTTGAGCAAAAAGGATCGAAAAGTATCAAGAGAAACTGGCGATACTGCAGAATCGACAACACCTTTGAACCGACTGCAATCGACCGCATGGACACTGGGTGTCCAGGCCGATACTTTCCACACTGCGCAAACGGGAGTCCAAGCGTTGCCCAGTCAGCAACACCAAGCCGCAATCCTAAGCTGATGTCAAAAGATGCTGCGTCACGCTGTTTTTTAAATTTAACAGGATTCAATAGGTGCGTATTTTCTTCTCTATGTACCTGTTTCTTGGTCGGCACATTTGTTGAAGGTATGGATGCCAAACATTGTGAGACTGTCAGATCTATCAGAATTTGCGTGTCTCATCGTGTCTGTGTCTCAATTTCTCCCTTTTTCCGCCACTTTTTCAGCGCAATGCCAGCAGTCAAGCCAATGCCTCGCAGGACCAAGGCCCCAGATCTACTGAGATGTCCCATGTAGTAACCCTGACCACACGAGGGAACACCGAAAAGGATCGAAGAGGTATTCAAACATAACCAAACAGGTCTAAACCATATCAGATCATATCAAATCATATCAAACATCTCGAACGAATTCAAATATTTCAAATGAAAGGATCATCACAAATCGTCTTACTTCCGCGTCTAGATAAAGAAATGATGAAATAATTCAACAGTATAAGTATGTATAAGTAGTATATAATATCGACATAGAGAGTGGGGAGTATTGCTTACACCGAGTTGCTTTGGGTGTGCATCGTGTGATATCTTGTGCAGTAAAACGCACAGCTCAACAGGTCCTTTTGCTCGGATTTCGAACTGACAATGCTCGCGGACTCTGAAAGTAATTCTCGGATCCTTTCAGATTGTTTTTTCCATCGTTTTTTCCATCAACTATCATACTCTTTCATAACTATCCCAGTTTGCAAACCGATCTTTTGGGGCACCGGATATCTCGCAGTCAGCTACGTTCTTTACCATTGATTGCTGCAGAATTGTCTCCTCTCACAAATTTCAATCATGCTAAAAAATTGCCCAGTGGCTAAACCCTACTATATATACGTACATACGCATGTACGTATGTACGTATGTACGTACGTAAGTACGTACGTACGTATGTATGCATGTAGAAGAGAACAAAATGAGTTGAATTAGACTAGAATAAAACAACAAGAGAATATAATCAGAATATACGGTAACTAGACTGCAATGGAACACAAAGCTACTTCTTCAATTCAACTAACTAGACCAGAATAGATTCAATAGATTGCATTGTAGTATGTAAGATTATGCAAGCATATAATACCACATAATGTCACGCGTCCACAATAAATATAGATGTATAGAAAAAAATGCATGACATTGCATGACAAATTTGTTGTTCATTTGCGTGTACACACACATATTATATATATATAAACATATACTCTGTACATCCAAGGAAGGGCTGACAGTCTTAGTTCCAAATTTAGGAACCCGACCTGAGACATTCAGATTCTAGGCCACTCGTGTGCCTGCTCCAACTCTTGTGGGTCCAAGGGCTGAGGGCACATACAAAATGATACAAATTCACAAATGCCTTCAAAAAAGCAACGTGCGGTATCATTAAGTTATACTAAATTATATCATTTCTCTCCCCGACGTTGGCTCAGAATAGGTGCCTGACATCCAGTTGTGCTAGATTGCACTGCTCTGGCTTGACCTGCTGGAGCAAAGGGGCAAGCAGCTCTGGCGTCAACTCCTCTGGACCAGGGATTGTCCTTGGAGCGTGGAAGTCTCGGTCGGAAATTTGAAAGGCAAATGACCCAGGCCCAACTGACTATCTGTGACTAGCTGAAACTCAGAATCTTGGTTTCCCCAGAAGCCACTTGGGCCACTTAGGCAACCTGCAATCAAGCAAGGCACGGCAATCCTGCATTCCTCAGCTGATGGGTGGTTGCACTGGGAAATTGATGTGAATGAAAGCTTTGGAATTTGAGCGGTCACTGACCCACTCTGAATGTCACTCAATGGTGAACACCATTCATAGTCCTAGTCTTTCATAGTCATGGTCAGTTGTGACACTAGATTGTGGTTTCTTAATACTTAGATTGTGGCTTCTTAATACTTAGGGACATACGCACAATGTGCGTGTTTCTCGCACTGTTTATCCGACTCTATCTCTCTCTCTTTCTCCCTCTCTGTCTCTCTCTCTCTCTCTCTCACTCTCTCTCTCTCTCTCTATCTATCTGTCTGTCTGTCTGTCTGTCTGTCTATCTATCTATCTATCTATCTATCTCTCTCTCTCTATCTCTCTCTCTCTATCTCTCTCTATCTCTCTCTATCTCTCTATCTATCTATCTATCTATCTATCTCTCTATCTATCTCTCT
This sequence comes from Cladocopium goreaui, assembly GCA_947184155.2. Lineage (NCBI taxonomy): Eukaryota > Dinophyceae > Suessiales > Symbiodiniaceae > Cladocopium > Cladocopium goreaui. The sequence goes on from CAMXCT020001840.1 coordinate 99,883, forward strand.
CTCTCTATCTCTCTCTCTCTCTCTATCTCTCTCTCTCTCTCTCTATCTATCTATCTATCTATCTAACGCCGCCGAGAGGCGTGTACAGGCGATCATCAAAGCATGGGTCTGCCACAACGAGAGGCACGGTCCCAACCTGCCCAAAGCTACGACGCCTGTACTGCAAATATTTGCAATATCGTGTCAATGCATGTTCCATCATTTTCCTATCCCAGAACCTTGGACATCTTCAACCTGTTCAGAACATTTCGCAACGGCACATTTCATCATGCCAAGTCACCGCCAGAGCTTGCCACGTTCGATAGCAATCATGACCTGCCATGCGGGCTTTTCTGCGAACCATCTCTCAAAACAATGTAGAGATATGATGAAATATGTAGAGTGTAGATCCAAGCTAACAAAGTTCATGAAAGCATGGAAGCGGTCACATCTGCAGCTTGTTGATCAATGATCTGTTTCGAAAATTGGGGAATGTATGAGAATGTTGCCCTTCTGGAGGGAGCAAGTCCGGCCACATCTAGTTGACCCGGAGGATCAACATGACTGTGCCTCTGCCAGGAGGAGACAACACAGTCTGATGCTCGGCCATCAGTGCTAGAAAACCAGCGAAATCCAGCCTGACGTGACATGTGCACTCTCATGTTTTAAAGAAACATGATCCTGAGCTGCAAGATTCTGTTTCCATCGAAGAGCCTGGTTGTGACCACCCGAACCAGGGCGCCAAATTCCTTGGATGTGGTTGCGGCCTATATGAAGCGATCCATATTTTAGACTACACAAACCATCACTTCTCCCATTTGGATCTGCGGAATTCTGCGGAGACATATAAAACACGTGGCTTCTCGAAGTGCCGTGGTTTAAATCGGTGGTAAACAAGATGCAGCCCACGAACCCGAATGCTCACACATATTTTCATGGTACAGAGGAAATGCAATCACGCAGAACACTTTTCTGAAACATTTTATTTAAACAGTCTTGTACACTTGGAGTGTAAAGTGTAAAGTGTGAAGTCTAGAGCGTAAAGTGTAAAGTGTGGAGTGTGGATTGTGTAGCAAAAAGTGTAAAGTGCAAAGTGTGGAGTGTAAGGTGCAGAGTCTGGAGCGTAAAGTGTGGAATGTGGAGTCTAGAGTGTAGAGTGCGGAGCGTAAAGTGCGCAAAGTGTGGAGTGTAGAGTGTAAGGTGTAGAGTGTGGAGTGTGAAGTACGGAGTGTGAAGTGTAAAGTGTAAAGTGTAGATTGTGGAGTGTAAAGTGTAAAGTGTGGAGTGTGGAGTGTAAAGTGCGGAGTGTGGAGTGTAAGGTGTGGAGTGCAAAGTGTAGTGTAAAGTGTGGAGGGTGAAGTGTAAAGTGTGGAGTGTAAAGTGTAGAGTGAGGAGTGTGGAGTGCAAAGTGTGGAGTGTAAAGTGTGGAGTGTAAAGTGTAAAGTGTAAAGTGTAGGATGTGGAGTGTAGAGTGTAAAGTGTGGAATGTAAAGTGCAGAGTGTGAAGTGTAAAGGGTGGAGTGTGGAGTGTGGAGTGTAGAGCACGCAATGCGACACGTCTGAAGTGCTGCGCCTGCCACGCAAAATGACAACAGAGATCTCCAAAATGCTGCGCCTGCCACGAAAACTGCAACTCCTCTTGTGAACACGACGCAAAAGTACCGCGCCTGCCACACAAAACGACTTTCGACACGTTATCAAACAGGTTGGAATGTCACAAAGTGCCGCGCCTGCCACGCAAAACGACATGACAACCTGCTTGGAAACCTTCGAAAAGGAGAGGTTTTGCAGCTTCCCCGATAAACAGACACGGCGAGGCCACATGAAGCCCCAGGAAAACCATGACTTGAGATGAGACACGTGGGAGCATCAAAACGAGCATTTCGTGCGAGACTTCCTCCAATGTTCACACTTTGTAGCTTCAAAATCGACGTTTTCATACGAGTTTTCGTGGGAGCCACTAAATTTGCTACCTCAAAATCGATGTTTCGTGCGAATCTCACAAAATGCCACGCCTGCCACGGAATTTGCACCTTGTCGCCACTTGACACAGCCCTGACATGCGATTCGCAAAAAACACGCAACAAGACACGTCTCAAGTGCAGCGCCTGCCACGCAAAATGACGATGGACACGTCCGAAGTGCTGCGCCTGCCACGAAAACTGCAACGCATCTTGCAAAAACGTCGCAAAAGTATTGCGCCTGCCACACAAAACGACTTTCGACACGTTACAAAACACGTCTGAATGTCACCAAGTGCCACGCCTGCCACGCGAAACGAAGCAACGCGACGTTTGAAACCTCCAAAAATGACCCCTTCTGCAGAACTTACCATAGGCACGGCCATACGGCCATCATGCGAACGCTTGCGAAGGGTTGCAAAAGGTTGCGGACGGTTGCGGACGGTTCGGCAACGTCGAGCGAACACACCCTCAACCCCCAGACCCCCAGAGTGAAACGGGAACCCTTGCTACGCATTCGGGGAAAAGTCCTGACTAAGTATCCTTTCTAGAGCTGCAAGTAGGCAGCGCAGGTATCCTCGCCATGCATTGTTTTCTGCGTACTCACTGCTTCTAGTTTCTTGATCAATTTTAGCAAATATGTGTGTTTGCGGACAAAGAAATTCCTTTGGCCCGTTTCGCACATGCCGAATTCAGACCACTTCAAGGATGCAAAGAAACATCTGGCATGAGAATTCCACATCCTCCCGCATTCAACCAAGTGGCTGGCGAAGACAGTCGCTCCTCAGGCAAAAAAAGGCCCCCCCGATTCGTCAAATACACTACTTGGTCACTACTTGGTCACTACTCGGTCACTACTCAATGGTCAAACTGCATGCGAGCAAGCCACTAAATACCTTTCACGCAAGCGGTTCGCCTGCAAGTCAGACAACACTGTGAAACCTATGACTATGCCCAGCTCGTAATAAATTATATGTGCCAGGGAGAGCCTGCATAGGAGTTACCAAAAGACGCTGGCTGCGCAAATTCCAGGGAGTTGCTTTCGCACGGCACTGCTGGATCCTGAGAAACAACTCCAAGCATTCAAAGACGTGTCAATCACACCTTGATTTGCATGTTTTCCATTTTTTGTCAAAGGCATACAAGAATTCAGTCAACCCCTTAACTCAAAGTGGGAGCATTGATCTGATAGAATGAATAAAATGTTGCATTGATGCCAAGTAAAAGCAGTCATGAAGACCACTTGCCAATAATTGAAAGTGATTGACGGATCAAATGAGACAAAACAAATCCAAGACGGCTTCAGCGCGCCAGCGACGCAATGTCATAAGGCTATTTGAAAAATTACTCCGGCAAGAGACCCTAAACAGTTTGGGGGGTAGGAAGCCAATGTACCAGAGATCAGAGCTACCAAGACTTGCCAGCAAGACTATACCAAAAGTGTTGCAGGGTATGTTGAATAATGGCAAGCCTACAGATTGTGTGTGTCTCTTCCATGACATCTTGGAGTTGAATTTTGCCTACGGTCCCAAAAGGTAGTTTGGACCAGCGTTTGCTTTCAACAAGTTTGCTGGCAAACATGTTGAATAACGATCGTAGATAATGATTGTCACAGTTTTGCGTGTGTTTGGATGTTTGTTGAATTTGATTTGTTGGTGCGTGGTGTCTGTGTTGTCTTGTAACTGTTTTGCTCGGTTTCCTGTTTTGCTCGTTTGAGATTGTTTTGATTTTTTTCCTGGCTAGGCTACGGCTTGGGAGTACTGACGTGAAAGACCGACAAGGTCAAGACTCAAAGATTCAGCTTCGCTTGCAGCGCGAAGGTTGCCACGATGAAGGCCGTCACAATGATGTGGCAGGCCGATGGGTAGCGGGACAAACCGTGCCTTAGTTGCTACATAGGATGTCAACCAAAGCAACGAGTACACACATGTACACACCACACGCATGCACAAGCACATGACAGCACATATCAGCACATGTATTCATGATCATTCATGCAAATGTGCAAATCTAGGCAACGTGAGAGAGAGAGAGAGAGCGAGAGAGAGAGAGAGAGAGAAGAGAGAGAGAGAGAGGGAGATTGATGTGAATTTGGAGCATGCCCTATTTGTGCATGCTACAAGTACGGGCATGTGTGTCAATCTCTGGCAAGTTGGTTTGATGCAATTGATGCACATACTGTATGTACGTAAGTTTTGATGATGAACAACAAGCATGAAATCACGAGAGTGCAACGACATATTTGTTTTTGCTGGTGCTGTAGTCAGGTAGTCAGGTAGTCAGTCATTCAGTGAGTCAGTGAGTCAGTGAGTCAGTCAGTCAGTCAGTCAGACGATGTTGGGGGATTAGTCAGCTAGGTAGTTGGCGCACCTCTCCAGCGCTGTCAGCAAAGTACAGTAGTTCCCCACGGTGGGGAGGTGCGAAACAGACAGGCAGACACGTTCAGTTTGAGCGAAGCATGTAAGTCAGCCCCCGCAACAAGTTCATGTCTATCGGTGCACGATAATATTGTGTATATATATGTGTGTGTGTGCAAATCATTACATGCCTATGTAATCCTATGTATGCATATATGCATTACATACATAATGCATCATATTTTGTACGTATTCATCCATTATGTATATATATATATAATGCCGGAATTTCTTCATGTTGAATACATGCATGTATGCATGACTCTCTATCATTCACCTATTGGTGGAGAACAGCGCAAACCCCTGTATTATCAGCAGTAACTCCACCATCCAATGTCATAAGCAAATCTTCACATGCACAGTAAGCATTGTTTTGTGAGAAGGCCAGCGAAAGTCTGGAACTGCAGCACCGGGTGCAGAAAAAAAAACGACAAAGTGAAGCAAATGTTGCTTGCCAATAAAGCGCATGCGGTGCAAACAAAGCACGTCCACTGCTTTGTGAAGATTCATTGCAAAACATGCCTCCACAACCGCACCAGGTCCCGGGTTTGGAAGCAAGACGTCGACTATCACCAGCTGCAAAACTTGTACAAGTACCACTATATATAGTTCTATGCATGGAGTGCATTCGGCATAATCAAAGCTCTGAGTGGCATGATGAACCCTGCCTATCTTCCCACGCAACAGTTCTGATATCGAGGGCACCGAACAAATTATATATATATTATAGATAGATGGCATTCGTTCATATTATTTCATCTCGCACACCTTGTCCAAATATCATGACTCAATTCTTAAAAGAACTGTTGACACGTGCTGGGCGCCGTTAGTCTACTTGGTTGCCCTTCAAAGCCTTCTGTAGTTTCGGTCTCCCTGGCCTCAAGCCCGGGCAACTTGCCAATAATGCTTTGCTGGTCAACGGTGACAGGCGCATCCCCTCCATTTACCTCAGAGACATCACCTGCAACGTTCCTTTGGAGCACTGCATTTTGTCTGCCTGAATCCCTCCTTGCATCTAGGTGACTACCACTAAAATGAACTCCCCTGTCACAGTCTGTGCCTGGGATTTTTGCTTGTTGCCAATGTTTATGGATGCAAGCAATTGCCAAGGACATTCAACAAGCCACATGATTGTGAATGAGAGTGTGCGCACTGCTGGATGGAAATCTGAACTACGAAAGGCTGCCAAGGATGCGAGTGTTCCATTTTGACTTTCTGCGTAGCCCTTCAATGCGATATGTTGTTCAATTCTGCGCAATTCTGCTACCCGGTTACCTTTTTCATGGAGTCATGTGGAGTTATTGGCCAAGCTTCGAAGCCTTCCACAAAGCCACCCAGGTATGGTTTCTCGACACAAATCACCGCAGGATGTGGGGCTAAATGTAGCAGCTCCCCACAACCTGAAGAAAGCTGCTGCAGAAAACCGATGTACATAGTACATCGGTTTAGAACTAGCACGAGCTAGCATGAACTTGCAAGGACTGGCATGAACAAGCAATAGGTATGTCTTAGGCAATGTCAGTAAACCTTGGCAAGCCTCAGGGAATGTATCGAGATAGGACGTTTAAAGATATGCTAAGATCCACTGCCATGCCTGAGTGCACATGTTTGCGTCTACAAGTATTCGCATGTATGCGCACACAGTGGAAGAATATATGTGATATACATATGTATGTATGTGTGTATGTGTGTATGTGTGTGTATGTTGATAAGTATTGATGTGTGTCCTCCGGGGCACGTACGTGTTCAAACATCACACAAGTAGAATGAGAAAAAAAAACTGTGTAGTCAGATGGTTTCAAGATGCACCGGAGCAACACCACCTATCACACTACCACCATGCACAACAACAACAACAACAACAACAACACCAACAGCAGCAGCAGCAGCAGCGGCAGCGGCAGCAGCAGCAGCAGCAGCAGAGCAAGCGGGCGACATTCTGGGCAACACCAACAAGCCTTGGGGGCATAGCTGGGGTGCGAAGCCCTACAATTGTCTTTGTGAACTTTGCAAACATATAGAGCTTACTGTAGGTTGAGGCACAACCATGTTGGGTGCAGATAGGTTCATTCAATGTTGTTAAAGTGTTCCTATATGTTCCTACTTACAAGTTCTATTTTTGGATCTTGGTTTTGTTGTAAACATGATCGCTGTCCTTTTATATTGGAGCTAATTAATGCTTATTCGTTGTCTGTCCAGTTGCAGCATACCGCCAAGAAACCACAAAAGCCAAAAAGAACAAGAAGCCAAAAACAAAAAAGGCCAATAAAAGCCAAGAAGCTAAGAAGCTGAGGAAACACAAAGCCACAAAAGCCAGAAAAGCAACAAAATCCACAGAAACAAAAAAAGAAAGCAGCCTCAAAAAAAAAGGGATTGAAACAAATGGTCCTCAAACTGGGCAATGTGCGGAGCATGCAACTGCTTGTGATGGTAATTTGTTGCAACGGTAATGGCCACCTGTTTCCACTTGTTTCTAAGGCACAGCGACTGCTGCACTTTTTTGACAAGGCACGGCGGCCAAGCTGAGTAGCAAAGACTGGCCTTTGTGCAAGCCACGGGCGCAAAGGAGTGACCCGGCCCGACTATCTGCTTCACAAATTTTCAAAAAATATGAAGCCCAAATAAGACCAACAAGACCAATAACACCAAATAGCACAAGAAGATGTGAAGTCAAGGTAAATACATGAACGAAAACAACAGTTCAAAAGAAATCAGTCCCGGAAATGCAGTTGCAAATTGATGCTGTGATACCCTGCAATAATAATGCTATGATTCTATATGATTCTATGATTGTTTTCCTTCCTCTGAAGTAAGGCATGCACCTCTGAACCGGATGGATCTCTCTATATCTTCTCAACCGGGGCATGCAAGACCAAAGACTAGAATGGGCCAGGAAGGTGCAGGAGGAAATCCTGAGTAACGTGAGCAATCAACACTCGTAGTCAACAAATTCTTTGATAGGCGACACGTGAAGAATTCTTTGCGGCAGGCCTGCGTGATTCTCTACAGTTCTACATCTTGATTAGCCTAGACACTTGATTCTCAAGCTTCTCTGGCAATCCGAGCAGCATTCCAGCAGACATGGCTCTTTGATGCCATCTCTCGTCATAATACCATGGCACCTTCATTCACAAGTCAAGCAGCAAGCCGGGAGCACACTTTCATAGTGATAGCATCCTCTGAGAAAGATGTGCCACTGGAAGTGTGTTGTCATGATCTACACACCTTACTCAGCCGCACCCTGGAAAAAATGTAGCTTCAAAATGCTTCAAAATGCTTCAAATTCAAAATGTTTTTTATCTGTGTTGATTTTGGTTTGGATCTCAGTCTGCGTTGGTGTTTTGACCGGATCAGACCTCGAAGAGCCCAGGTGGCTCTGGCAGGTCGGAGGTCAAAGGCATCGATGAGCCTGAATCTTTTTGATCTGGGCTGAATTCAGGAAATACATGGAAATACAATTAAGGCAAACTGTGAAATCTGAACAATCCGATATCGGTGAATAATATGCGAATAATGAAACCAAAACGCATCAAAACGCACTGACTCATAGCCCGCGAAACTGCGCATAATTGCGGATAGTTATCATGCTTGTTCTTTGAGGACAAAAACAGGTCAAACTCACGCCAAGAGACAAACGGCTGGCATCCTTGGATTGGGAGACAAACATGAAGAAAGGATAAGAAAGGGGGGTCGTGTCGCTTGTTTGGGACGCATGAACAGCGTGCGCCTTTTAATTACTCAAAGCACCCCAGCACTAGCAGCTCGAGGCCTTCGTGCAAATCTCAAGTAAAAACTGTCTACGCGCGATTTTGGCGCTGCCCGCTCAATGTTCCTTCCACTTTGTTTCAAGCATCGACTTCTCCGGCGCATTTGGCTTCTGCAGGCCGCTTTCTTTGGCCTTCGAATTGACCGTTCCGTAATTCACAAAATCCCAGAATTCATTTAGCACGTTCGAAACATCTCAAAACTCTAGGGTTAGGGATGGTTTGATATTGAATGTGTCGAGCCTTTGATTCCCGCGTCTGCCAGGCCCTCCAAGCCCTATCAAATCGCTCTGCAGCATCCTGAAGATTTGGGGATACATGGGGATACAAAGTGTAACAAAATGGAAGTAGAAACATTTTAGCATTTCAAGAAACTGCATATGATATTGCATAATAATCAGAGTTAATCAGTCAAAGGCGCAATGCCGAAGTCTGCACAATATTCAGGCAAAGCAAGCTTGACGATGCTGCACCCTGACGTTACCAAGGCCTGCGTCAAAGTGTCAATATGTTGCTTCGAGCCTCAAGCTCTCACAGAGTCCCCCACCACGTTGCACACGTTTGCATCTGCCAAGTCCATCCAAATACCAAAAACATCCAAAAACTGATGGCCGTCAAATCCACTTTGAGGCCCCCACATGCACTATCCGAGCACAGTTGACCACTTCGTGGATCATGATGGAAGCAAATATCTTTCACCTTTGCCATTCAGATGCTATTCTGTGCATGCATTCGTTGTCTTCAATAGTGTCGACATTCCTTCGATCAAAACCAAAATCCTTTCCTTCCAACACCCACAACCTTCATCGACCTTCATCGACCTTCATCGACCTTCATGGTCTTGTCATGGTCTTGTCATGGTCTTGTTTCACATAATGGTCCTGTCATCTCCTGTCCCTGTGGCCCTGTGGCCTTCGCAGCCCCTCGGAAATGGCGAGGACCCCGAAGTGCCATCCCGCCATTGAACACATTGAAAAGGTCACATGGAAGGTGCAGTTTGTCGCTGACTGGGCAAGATCCCAGCAGGATTGATGTTTTTTTGAGTTGCGCATTCTGCAGCTGAAAAGTTACGACTCACATCCCTTCATGAGGCTTCATTGAGGCTTCAATACATGTTCATCCTTGACTATTAAGACTATTATCACATGGCACTGACAGCTTGGACTCTGCTCCAGCCGCTATTGGACCATGAGCCGTACTGGCAAACTGATGGCAAACTAACGCGAATGCCAGACAAATTGTTGGAATGCTTAACATTTGAAGATGTGCCTATCATTGGCTTTCCAACACAGCAAGGCTGCTGCAGTGAAATTGTTGCAGTTCTTCCGGAGGAGGTCATAGGTCCGGGGCCTTTGTTACAGCTGCAAGAATCACAAAAGCATCCAGGAAGCTGCAAAGGGTTAGCCCAAGACATGCGCTCCTGAATGATCGTAAATGTGCAAGAACCAGTCCGGCGCTCTTTGAGCTGCGAGCTGAAAGTGTTTGCTAAGGGCATCCAGCAAAGCAGTGCCTCCAAGCACACCTCAACAGTCGCAACAGTGTCCAAGGATGATTCGGATGTCCAAGGTAAAAGTGCCCGACCCAGATGGATCGAATCTGCAGAGAGAGAGAGAGAGAGAGGTATGGATGGATGGATGGATGGATAGATGGATGGACAAACTGACAGATGGATACACAAATTAAATAATTATATAGATATGTGTTTGATTTGGTTTGATTTGATTGGATTTGATTTGGTTTGATTTGAGTCGATTAGCTTTAGACTAGATTAAAAGTGGATTAACTTTGACTTAGATTTAGATTTACGCTCGATTTTCGAATAGAAACGAAGAATAAACTATATAATTGAATTGAATTAATTATGCACCAGAAGATGCACAGAGATGGCTGGTCTTCTCTATGGAACGCATATTGGTCATGATGGTTAGGTACAGATATTCCATAATGTTTGACCGTTTTCAGGCCTGAATTCACAGTGATTTTGCAGTTGTGAAAAAATACATCGATTGGTAGACAGACGTCATGGTCTATCCATGTCTATCCAACTTATATAACTTATGTATACTATTGAAATACTTATGTTCTACTGAGTGCTCGGCTTTTTCCGACTTCGACTCTCTCAACTGACCTGAGGTGATGGCTTGTGGGTTGGACCGCCTTTCTTGGTGAACTTTGGTAAACCGGCTTCACACCCTGTGAAAATGAAACTAGTCTCTATTTAAGGCCTCGAAGCCGTTCAAAAGATCTACCACTCAAATACAAAACTACAGATTTCATAGATCTCTGCTGGGGAACGAACATCTTGCTAGACTTTTCATGGAGCGGTTGCCCCAAAATTGCGGAGCTTCTCATAGCAAAGAGGGTATTTGAGCCCTCCGCTGAAAGAGTTGTAGCTCATGGCCACGTCTTGGGGCGCCCACATGCGCTTGTGACTCGAGAGCTTTGGGTAGCAGCGGATCCCACTGGGAGTAAAGTAGTACTCCTGCTTCAATCAGAAAGCACTATGAATACAGGAACAGGCCCACAATTGCAAAAAACCTGGGTACAAAAGAAACTCGTTAGGGCTGACCAACCAGCAATGCTGCTCCTCGCCATCAATTAGAACCTCAAACAGTGGAGACCCTCTCAAGTCCAAGAGTATCAACGATATCAATCCGATATCAAATGTGAGGCATCTTCGAGCCAGAAAGCTGAAGAATGGTAGCCCAGCAGGCCCTGCATGTTCGCCAGGGGTGAGAAAACCAGTTCCACCTTATGCCTGCCAGAAATTCAGAGAAAGCGAACCAGGATTGCAAGAACGAAGGGCTGCAAATTGGTGCTCTTGCATGCTCTGGCTACTGAAGCAAAGCAAAGCCCCCTGCAAAGTTTCTCTGTGTCTTGATGGTACGTATTGGACAAATGTGCTCGGCAGCTGGAAAACAAACGTCACAAGGTTGAAATATGTTAAAATCCCGTGCCAAATTGTTGCACTGTTTGCTTCTTCTCTGGTGTTTCCACGCCCTGCTGTGAAATGTCCCAAATCGACATCGACCTGCTTCCAGGGCAGGTCAATGGCAATGGTTTTGGCACAAATGGTTGCCTGCAAGGCTGCAAGGAGATGAAGGGAGTCTGCATTCCCATTCCCTGCTCCACACCGACCACACTGTACCCTTTCGGACCACCCCCCATCCTGCGTCTCATCCACTTCTGCAAGGTGATCCTGACCGTGACCACCAGAAAATCGATACATTAGCATAGACAGCATAGAATATGCCACACGATAAGGGTGGTGGTGTCTGGAAACCAGACAAAGGATGAACTGATCAATTAGGTTTAATTAATGAATGAACAAACGAGAAAAACGGATGCAAATAAACAAATAAACAAGCAAAACATGTATGTGCGCACACAAATAAGTATGTATATATATATATATAATACATTAAAAACATCTGTGTGTCCGTATGTCTGTATGTCTGTGTGTATGTATGTCTTGTCTTGTCTTGTCTTGTCATGTCATGTCATGTCTTGTCTTGTCATGTCATGTCATGTCATGTCATGTTGTCATGTCATGTCATGTCATGTCATGTCATGTCATGTCATGTCATGTCATGTCATGTCATGTCATGTCATGTCATGTCATGTCTGTCATGTCTGCATGTCTGCATGTCCGCATGCCTGAATGTCTGCATGTATGTCTGTCTGTCCTGTCTGTCATGTCTGTCATGTCTGTCATGTCTGTCCTGTCTGTCCTGTCTGTCCTGTCTGTCCTGTCTGTCCTGTCTGTCCTGTCTGTCCTGTCTGTCCTGTCTGTCCTGTCTGTCCTGTCTGTCCTGTCTGTCCTGTCTGTCCCGTCTGTCCCGTCTGTCCCGTCTGTCCCGTCTGTGTCTGTCCCGTCTGTCCCGTCTGTCCCGTCTGTGTCTGTCCTGTCTGTCCTGTCTGTCCTGTCTGTCCTGTCTGTCCTGTGTCTGTCCTGTCTGTCCTGTCTGTCCTGTCTGTCCTGTCTGTCCTGTCTGTCCTGTCTGTCCTGTCTGTCCTGTCTGTCCTGTCTGTCCTGTCTGTCCTGTCTGTCCGGTCTGTCCTGTCTGTCCTGTCTGTCCTGTCTGTCCTGTCTGTCCTGTCTGTCCTGTCTGTCCTGTGTTTCCTGTGTTTCCTGTCTGTCCTGTCTGTCCTCTCTGTCCTCTCTGTCCTCTCTGTCCTCTCTGTCCTCTCTGTCTTGGCTGTCCTGTCTGTCCTGTCTGTCCTGTCTGTCCTGTCTGTCCTGTCTGTCCTGTCTGTCCTGTCCTGTCCTGTCTGTCCTGTCTGTCCTGTCTGTCCTGTCTGTCCTGTCTGTCCTGTGTTTCCTGTCTGTCCTGTCTGTCCTGTCTGTCCTCTCTGTCCTCTCTGTCCTCTCTGTCCTGTCTGTCCTGTCTGTCCTGTCTGTCCTGTCTGTCCTGTCTGTCCTGTCTGTCCTGTCTGTCCTGTCTGTCCTGTCTGTCCTGTCTGTCTGTCCTGTCTGTCCGTCCTGTCTGTCTGTCTGTCTTGTCTGTCTGTCTTGTCTGTCTGTCTTGTCTGTCTGTCTTGTCTGTCTGTCTTGTCTGTCTGTCTTGTCTGTCTGTCTTGTCTGTCTGTCTTGTCTGTCTGTCTTGTCTGTCTGTCCTGTCTGTCTTGTCTGTCTGTCTGTCTTGTCTGTCTGTCTTGTCTGTCTGTCTTGTCTGTCTGTCTTGTCTGTCTGTCTTGTCTGTCTGTCTTGTCTGTCTGTCCTGTCTGTCTGTCTGTCCTGTCTGTCTGTCTGTCTTGTCTGTCTGTCTTGTCTGTCTGTCTTGTCTTGTCTGTCTTGTCTGTCTTGTCTTGTCTGTCTGTCTTGTCTGTCTGTCCTGTCTTGTCTGTCTGTCTTGTCTGTCTGTCTGTCTGTCTTGTCTGTCTGTCTTGTCTGTCTTGTCTGTCTCTGTCCTCTGTCCTGTCTGTCCTCTGTCCTCTGTCCTCTGTCCTCTGTCCTGTCTGTCCTGTCTGTCCTGTCTGTCCTGTCTGTCCTGTCTGTCCTGTCTGTCCTGTCTGTCCTGTCTGTCCTGTCTGTCCTGTCTGTCCTGTCTGTCCTGTCTGTCCTGTCTGTCCTGTCTGTCCTGTCTGTCCTGTCTGTCCTGTCTGTCCTGTCTGTCTGTCTGTCTGTCTGTCTGTCTGTATGTCTGTTTGCAAGTCTGCATGCCTGCATGCCTGCATGCCTGCATGTCTGCATGTATGTCTATATGTCTTTCTGTCTGTCTGTAACTCTGTATGTCTGTCTTGTCTGTCTGTCTTGTCTGTCTGTCTTGTCTGTCTGTCTTGTCTGTCTGTCTTGTCTGTCTGTCTTGTCTGTCTGTCTTGTCTGTCTGTCTTGTCTGTCTGTCCTGTCTGTCTTGTCTGTCTGTCTGTCTTGTCTGTCTGTCTTGTCTGTCTGTCTTGTCTGTCTGTCTTGTCTGTCTGTCTTGTCTGTCTGTCTTGTCTGCATGCCTGCATGCCTGCATGTCTGCATGTCTGCATATCTCCATGTATGTCTGTATGTCTGTCTTTCTGTCTGTCTGTATGTATTATGTAAGTATGTAATTATGTAAGTATGTAATTATGTAATTAATATGCATAAAAAGGCTCCATGTTTGTCTCCGTATCATGTGCGTAAACATTTACGTATCGACATACCCGTTATTTGTATGCCAGCACGTAGGTGTTGCCAAGTCGGCCAAGCGTACAAGTGTCTGGTGTTTTCTATGTTCTTGCTTGGAGTTGAGGTTTTGCAGCCGAAGCCAAGGGCGGCGAGTGCACAATCATGGCAAGATCCGTGTGGAACAGTTATATACCTTTATTTAACGGAAAAAATTGGAAAACGTACAAACATGCTCTGTCTAAGGTGGACGAGTTCAGAGCATCGTTTGCCACGTGTCTGAGAGGCTCAACTACAAGGGCTGAACATTTTGGCAACAGAATGCTACCGAAAGCTCAAAAGCGAATGGCGGGACAAACGTCACCCAAGGGCAAGTTTGGAGCCAGATCAGCCAGCACGGCATACAGAAAGGATCAAACCTTCTCAAGCGGCCAGGATCCATCGGTCATGAATGTTTGCTGTTGTGAACGCAGAGGGGGGTACTTCGTGGATTCGCGCCACAACACAGAACATGCCTCAGAGTTCACGACCTGCTCATAGAAATTTGCCGAGGTACTCTTGACTTGACTATACTTCTATAACCTGGTTGGTGGTTTCAACCCCCCTCTGAAAAATATCAGTCAGTTGGGATTACTATTCCCAATATATAGAAAAATATAAAATGTTCCAAACCACCAACCAGTAACTGTCTTCTTATATAATTGTTTGCACATCATGTTCTATTACTTCTGATGACCCCAGTCGCAATACTGGGCCCGTCTCCTCTTTGAGCGGTTCACCTTCTTTGACTCCGATTCCTCTGTAGCAAGTGCAAAGAATCTATCTACCCCATGCATCCCCATGCTTTGCCGGAAAGTAAATGTTTTGTCACTTGTTTCATGTTGTTTCTAACACTTCGGTTCCTGCCCACCTTTTGCCGGATCATGGGCACAGGCTAGTCACAGCTAATCACAGCTAATACACAGTACAGCTAGTCTCAGCATCTGGCCGATTTGCATGGATCGCAAGTCAGACAAGGCTGAACCTGTGGGCAAAATTTAAGTGTGACAGTAAGGGGCAGGGTTTGGAACCTTTGCGACTGAAATCCCAAACATGGCAAAACCATCAGGAACAATGAATATAACGAATTGTATATAACAATAATGAATCAAATTGAACAAATCAGGCTTCGATTCTCAGACACCAACAATATGTTGCACAAATTGGATCATCTTGCACGGTGCACACCGACAGTGTGCCCAGGCACTGGGTGGGTGTGTTTCAATGTTTCTCTCGTGTGTTTCTAATGTGTTTTGTTATTCATGTAATTTATATGTATATAGCTATCTGTGTATAGCTCTCCGTATAGATCTATCTGTAGGCGATCATATATATATAGGTAATACACAATATGTACACTATTTTGTTGACGGTTGCTGCCATCATATCATCATTATACTCATCATTCGTGCCTTTTTGACTGCGCTCTCCTATATTTGTATTGAATGTGTGTTCTTGCTTTTTCTGCTTTTAGATCTATATAAGCCTTGACAATTTTCCGCAACAAGCACTTTTGGCGCCCGGAGCTGCACTTGGCGCTGCCAACAATTTTCATGTGCTGCAAATTCCAAAAATGTTCGGCGCATCTGTGGGCTGACTTCTCCTAGGCAAAGTCGCCCAGCTGAAATAAAAAGTCACTGTGAAGCCAAACAGCAGCAGGGCATTTCAACGTCACGTTCCAACAGGACATCAAGCAAGCTGACAGACCGACCTTTCTCATGCTGGTTTCACATGTTCCCTTTCGAAGCACATGGATATGAAAGCGTACACCTTGAAGAGCTGCAAAAAAGAATATAAAGAATCAATAAACGTAAACATTTAGCGCCTGAGCCCACTTGAATGACCTGCGCCAATATGTGTCAATGCAAATGAGCACGGGAAGCTCCCGACTCAAATGTTGGTGAAACATGGTGAAACATGAGGAACAAGACGCACGCTAGGAAAGCGGACCCCACACTCAGATCCCAAACCTGGCTATGCTGATGCTGCTAGAGAACCTTCAAGGAACCTCCTAGAGCACTCTAACCCAAACCCTGCTCTCTGGAATTGGCCCATGCTGCTTGTCAGTTGAAGGAGTGCAAGAGGTTCGACAATCTGATAATCAATGATGATCTATAGAGCGCCACCATGCTACACCGCATTACATCGCCTGGCATCAAGATGAGAATTTTGCTGTGGTGTCTTTGTTTCTCATCAGGCTTGCAGAAGTATGGTGCTTCAATTTTCCTCTTGTTGTTGCCGCAGCTGCCCGTCTACCAGGCTCTGAGTAAAAGTGACTTGAGGCCGACAAAATGGATGTTGCAGAGCGTCGCACAGAAAATACGTTTCTCCTCAAAGAAACATGTCTGGTGAAGGATAATGCGGCACTTCGTAAGTGTTCCCTGGCATGTCATGTTTTGCGGTACTAGTTTGTGGAGTGTTTGTGAGTGGTTGGTTTGCTGTTTTGTTTGACTCTGTTTGGTATCATTGATTTGATTTTGCGTGCTATGTTGTACTGTTTTGGTGCTGGCCAGCCTTGCACTTCCTGCACCTGCCTGCAGTGCGTTGCATTGGTTCATCCATGTGCATCTTTTCCCAATTTTGAGAAGAGTCCTCTCGAGAACAGCAGCTATACAATCCTATACATCATGCTATGTACGAGTACCAGTAGTACCGCACAAGGCGGTGGCGGAAGGTTCAAAAATAGGAAACCTATAGGAGAGGCTGGTTGTTGTGAATGAGGGATGGCAGAGCGAAGCCACTGATGGACCGAAAGGTGCTTGAGGTCTCCTCTCTTTCGCTCTCTTTCTCTGACTATCTACCTACCTACCTATCTATCTACTATGTATCTATCTATCTATCGATCTATCTATCTCTCTCTCTTTCATCTGTCTATCTGTCTAGCTGTCTACCTGTCTATCTGTATATCTACCTATCTATCTGTCTATCTGTCTACCTGTCTATCTGTGGTGCAGCGTCATTCAGTGTAATGTAGTGTAGTGTAGCGGAGTGTAGTGGAATGTAGTGTACTGTAGTGTAATGTAGTGTAGTGTAGTGTAATTTTGTGTAGTTGTAGTTGTAGCGTTGTGGAGTGTAGTGTAGTGTAATGTAGTGTAGTGTAATGTAGTGTAGTGGAAGGTAGTGTAGTGTAGTGTAATGTAGTGTAGTGTAATGTAGTGTAGTGGAAGGTAGTGTAGTGTAGTGTAATGTAGTGTAGTGTAGTGTAATGTAGTGTAGTGTAATGTAGTGTGGTAGTGTAATTGAGTGTAATTGAGTGCAGTGTACTGTAGTGGAGCGTAGTGTAGTAGAATGTAGTGAAGGTGTAGTTGTAGTTGTAGTTGTAGTGTAATGTATTGGAATGTAGTGTGGTGTAGTTGTAGTTGTAGTTGAAAATGCTACAAAACCTTCACGTTTTGGTCACTTTTGACAAGGTGCACAATCCCTTGCGCCTGCCACGCGAAACGACATCTGAACCTCCAAAAATGGTCCGTACATGGTGTGCTTTGTACATTTTGACTTGGAAATGTGCTTCGCGCCACAACGGCGTGCACTTTTTCGACATCTGAACTTCCAAAAGTGGTCCGAGAATGGTGTGTTTTGTACATTTTGACTTCGAAAAGTGCTTCGCGCCACAACGGCGTGCGCTTTTTCAACATCTCAACTTCCAAAAGTGGTCCGAAGCTGGTGTGTTTTGTACATTTTCACTTGGAAACGTGCTTCGCGCCACAAAGTCGTGCACTTTTTCGACATCTCAACTTCCAAAAGTGGTCCGAACGTGGTGTGCTTTGTACATTTTGACTTGGAAACGTGCTTCGCGCCACAACGGCGTGCAATTTTTCATCTCTCATCTGGCCAGCTGGCTCCGCACCCGCCGCTTTAGCGAGCCTACTTTTCGACCCTCCGGGGCCACAAATCACAAATCATTGGAAAAACACAGCATCTTTTCTTCCTACCTTTTCCTACCTTTTCGAGCATCTGCATCTTCTTTCTTCTGACTCTTTCTCTTCTACTCTTCTCTCTTCTAATCTGTCTCTTCTCTCTGACCCTTTCCATCTCTGCTTTTCATCTGTCCATATTGTCGGAAGTTTGACTTCTAAACTTCCTTCGATGATATCTATATTGGAGCGATTGGATTTCTGGGTGCTGCTCTGGCCGCTTTGAATGATACTTGTTTACACTTGCGTCTGTCGAGGTGCAAGTTTGTGCTGGGGAGCTCTTTTAGGCAGGGCTTCTGGCTAGACACTATTGGGACTTTCTTGATGGCGATCGCTGTTGGGCTGCTGGGAGTGAAAAAAAAATAACCGTGGAATGTTTCCATCTGGTAACTTGTCTTTGAATCAGCGTCATCATCTCTGTACTGGCCTTGAATTCAATAGAATGCACCAGTGGTCATCCAACAAATCCACAACTTGCTAGAGTGCAGCACGGGCACTTTTCTGGGCAAGGAGGCTAGTTGCGGCTAGTTTCTCACAAGCTCGCTGCCCTGAGTGCGAAACACATCGCATTACATCCGCCCAGCTACACATTAGGCGAACGCAGGCCTTGAGGCCATTCATTCGGAAGCAAGTACCTGTTTTGCTGATGTTTTTTTCCTGATCGTGTCGTGCTATTCCAATTGATGACATCACTTGAACTTCGAAGTGCTGTGCGCTTCGATAATTCTCTCGGGGCTAGATCTTTAGACACCACTATGTACCTTTACATTTTGGATGTCTGAATAGCCAATAACCATTGGAACTGGATAGAGAATCTAGGCGTCCAACATCATCCAACAAGTGTATATAGAATGATCAATTTCATGACAGGCTCACTGCATATCTCATGTCTCATGTCTGGCACTTGCGCGCTGCGGTGCCAGCTTGGCTGTGAAAACTGATGCGGTTAAGCCAGCACAGCTGCTCCCACAACTAAACCAGCAACAAACAACAAGTTTCGAGAGAATGGAACAACATTATAAAGACAGCTAAGGCAATGAAAAACATTCTCTTCTATATATACCGCGTCTAGACACGTGTAGGCACCATGGCGGTTTCTCGTACTATCTTCCACACATATGCACACACACATTGCCTCTCCATATGCATATGTAATGTATGTATGTATGTATGTAATGTATGTATGTATGTCTGTCTGTCTGTCTGTCTGTATGTATGTATGTATGTAATGTAAGGTTATGTAATGTTATGTTATGTATGTTTGTATGCATGCATGCATGCATGCATGCATGCATGTGTGTATGCCTGTATGTGTGTATGTGCGTATGCGTGTATGTGTTTATGTTTGTTTATGTAAATGTTTGTTTATGTAAATGTATGTATGTATGTATGTATTTATGTATGTATGTATGTATGTATGTATTTATGTATGTATGTATGTATGTATGTATGTATGTGTGTGTGTATGTGTGTGTATGTGTGTATGCATGCATGCATGCATGCATGCACGCATGCATGCATGCATGTATGATAGCCCGTGGTACCGCTCAAAAGGGTCTAGTCCTGGAAAAAAATGCCTTAAATCGTTTGGTCCACAACCTTTTGGAATTGATTTCCAAAGGGTACAACCCAACAGATTTAAGCCAACAACCAAGTTGCAATTTCCCGGGCAAACAAATTAAAATCCTGTTCCACAACCTTTATGTGGACTAACATGTCTCCTGGCCCACCATTGCGCTGACACAACTCTTTTCCTGGGTCATAACCTTTATGATGATACATGTGTACCTACCCCATTCAGATCGTCAAGTCGATTGAATTGGAAGATCACGACCTTTCAAAAACTGCTGAGGGTTTGGCATAAACACTTTTCTTGTCATATAATTCAAATCCTGGGTCACAGGGTTTCCACCGGCTCCATCATTTTTTTGCTCGCATGCTGTCAAGATCTTTCAAGACGGGGAGATGGATGACACTAGGCTTTGGAGGTCCAGAACTGTTTCTCTCTCTCTCTCTGTTGGAAATGACCAGAAATGATGTGTCCTCTCTACATGATTGTTAATCCCCGTCGGTACAAAAACGTGGGGTACAGTCCTAGAAAAAATATCGGTCTGAAATGATGACCCCTAACCTTTGAGAGAGGTTTTAGAGCTTTAAATTCCTGGCTCCTAACCTCTGAAGCCGAAATCTCACTTCCAACCACCTTTTTGAATTTTCTTTGCTAATTTCGTGGTGCCCAACGTCCAACATCCAATAAATTTACCCCTCTCATATCCAAGTAAAAAAAATATTTCCTGGATGCTTGCGTTGGTAACATGCCATATCTTCCCCCCCTCAATCTGATACGGAAAAAAATGAATTCCTGGCACCTGACTTCCCGGCTGACAGCTCGCAGTTTTTCAGAGTCCACGGCTTCACGAGTGCGGTCCGGCAGATGCCCACGGCAATGCACAACCCTTTTGCATGGACAAATGTATCTTCAGGAAAAAACGCCTGTTTTGCAATTTGGCCACACGTTGGAACAAAATTCTTCAATTCGTCCCATCATTTCCTATCTATGGATGGTTGACCTGGTGATGCGATTTTTTTCCTGTGGGGTCAGCCTTTGAAGATCATCCACAAGAATTCGGCCAAAAAAAGGTCCAGCCCCTTGGACTTTATTTTTGACACCTGCGCCTCGGCCTCTTCAAGTCACCTTTTTTTGGTTGGTGAAGCTGAAGATATGTGGTTGTACCCTTTTGCAAGGACAAATGCATTTTCAGCAAAAAACATATGTGTTGTAATTTGCGCGCGCGTTGACACAAAATTCTTGAATTCGTCCCATCATGTCCTATCTGTGGATGATTGGCCTGGTGATGCGACTTTTTTCCTGTGGGGCCAACCTTTGAAGATCATCCGCAAGTATTCAGTCAAAAAAGGTCCAGCCCCTTGAATTTTATTTTTGACACGTGCGCCTCGGCCTCTTGAAGTCACCTTTTTTGGTTGGTGAAGCTGAACATATGTGGTTGTACCCCTTTTGCAAGGACAAATGTCTTTTCAGAAAAAAAAACGCCTGTTTTGCAATTTGGGCACACGTTGGAACAAAATTCTTGAATTCGTCCCATCATGCCCTATCTGTGGATGATTGGCCTGGAGATGGGATTTTTTTCCTGTGGGGTCAGCCTTTGAAGATTATCCCGCAAGTATTCAGTCAAAAAAAGGTCCAGCCCCTTGGATTTTATTTTTGACCCCTGCGCCTCGGCCTCTTCAAGTCACTTTTTTGGTTGGTGAAGCTGAACATGTGTGTTTGTACCCTTTTGCAAAGTCATGTAAAGAATCATACCCCCTCAAGTAATCATGGTACATTTTTTCCTGGGGTTTGACATTTAGATATGTTCTAGTAAACTCCCATTTGATCCATCCACCTTCAAATTCCTGGCTACTAACCTTGGGAATTCTACAAACTTACCCATTATCAGAGTCATTCATGATTGATTTCCTGATGCCTTACATACACAGACTGATAGATCAACCCCCTCAATCACAACAGACAGAAATTGATTTCCTGCCACTGTACGTCAGGAAGCTTTCAGGAAAAAAAAACTGGGCCTTTTTTGGTATGATATTTGATTCCTGGCCCCGTATCATGCCCCTGGACCCTCACCCACTGTCTGCTAGATTTTTGGAAAATAGTGTTTTTTAAAAAGCGTACTGAACCCCCAGGAAAAAAAAACTGGTAGTACAGAGGAGGATATTGTTGAAGAAAACCATACGGAGTTCATAACTGTTCAAAATTAAAATCCAGTGAAGCTATCGGATTCAACCTTTTTACAAACCACTGAAATGCATTAAAAAGTATGATCACAACCTTTATGTAGATCCTACCCTCTCCTGTTCGACAGATTGGCCCAGAGATTTTTTTCCTGTACCCCAACCTTGTTTGGAAAACCATGCAATCCTGGCAAGCAAATCTTCGAAACATATAAAATCCTGTGGTACAACCTTATGTTACTAATCCTGCTTTCCTGGCTCCAACATTTGTTTTCCTGAACCCCAACCTTGCGACATCCATTTTTTGATGATTTTTACCTGACTTGGCATTTTTATTCGCCGAAGTGGAGTCACAGGAAAAAAAATTACCGGTAGCACGGAGGATCATGTATGTATGTATGTATGTCTGTATGTGTGTATGTATGTGTGTATGTGTGTGTATGTATGTATGTATGTATGTATGTATGTATGTATGCATGCATGCACGTATGTATGTATGTATGTATGCATATTTGCATGTGTATATATATATATATATACGCGTACATATATACATATATATATATATATATATAGATATAGATATATATGTATATGATTGTGTATGCGTATTGTCCATGTGTGTGCGTGTGTGTGCGCGCGTGTTGGGCAAACTATTCTCAATACGAACGTTTTTTCCAATCTAGATTGAAAACATCAAGGTGGAACAGCTTACTGCATGGGATTCTCATTTGTACACTCAGAGGTGTCCATCATCTCCAGGCCCCTGCGCAGTGAAGCGACTGGATAAAAGAAATTGAGCGATGATTTATTTCACCATTTCGAGAGTCCACCTTTCTGCTTTCAACACCTTCTCATGCCTCCTTCTCTTTCTGACTTGGACTGTTTTTCCCCTTTTATGTAGCCTTTTCAAACTCGCTTCACCAAACGTTCTGATGCTCTGCTTTCAGGTATTCCCAGAAAAGCGGGCAGTGACGCACTGCTTCAGGTACCCTTGTTGCAAGTTTTGCCCTGACTTGACAGACCTCTTTTGCCCCTGAGGGCCAGCTGATTGCCCCAGGGCTGGTAGCAAACCACTGTTGATTTGCAGCTGCACCTGCAACAGAAAAAACGAGAAAAGGTTTCAGGTTTCTGGAAACACCAAACTCAAGATGCAGCATTGCCGCAGGGTTGGCGAAAAGGAGACAAGAAAATGCGATGTCAACGACATGTTCTTGAATGTTCTTGACATTTAGAAAACGTCTGAAGCCACTCAGGACACGACTCTGTGCAGCATCTCGTACTCCCTCAGCATGCAAATCCAGGCCCACACCCCTGAAACTATTGACCCTGTGTGCCCCCCGCTGAGGAAGGTACGTCTTTTCAAAATAAACCTACCACGACCTACCTAATCTGTACCTCACCTACTATATACTATCTATCCAATCTAATCCCATCATCTTATCTAATCTAGACTAAACTACCTATGCCCTGACCAGCATATATATATAATACATGTGTGTGTATACAGTGTATACATAAATACATATCCAGAGTATATAGGCTCATCTAGTCTTGTCCAATCGAGAAAAAAATTAGCCGCATCACGTCACATCTTGCCTCGTGTGATGGAACTTCATGAATCGATCTAGTCATCTCTCTCTCTCTCTCTATCTCTCTTCTGCAATCTGGTGCTATGTGTCTGTCCGCTTTACTTGCTGTTTGAGCTAGTTTTTGGGTAGCCAACTAGACCCTGGAGGTTTTTGAGTTCGACAAATTGTGTCACGTCAACCGGGCGCAAGTGACTTTGCTTTTGATCTTTGAATCCCTCGTCGCGTGTCTTCGGCTTCAGATGAAGGCGCTTCACGATTGACAAGTTCCATAGAGCCAAAGTAGTGCACAACAGTATCTTATAATTTGTATAATCGTAATGCATCATGTATATTCATTTATACACTAGCATTCTGAGCAGGTTTCGTTTTGGTAGAAAAAGGAGCCACTTTGAAGTTTGAAGAATGACTTGCGTGAGCCAAGTCTAATATCCTCCACTCGCTCAACTGATCGCATGATGTGGACCCCTCAAGTCCCAAAGATCCGTGGCCCGTGGCATTCTGAGGTGAAGTATACACTGCACCGCGACATTGTCCACCCACTTACCGTGCCCCTACCTAGAGAAAGCGCTTTTGTTACTTGCTGTGTACCACTTTTCAGCCACTTGACATCTCTATGATTTCATTCAGATGAACTACATGAGAAGCACAATGGAAAGATGCGACCAACAAACAGAAACGACACATGAGAAACGAAGAAAGGAAAAAAACGAAAGAAAGCACGGATGAAACATGGACAAACGAATGTGGACGGATGGCTTTGCAAGGAGGAGGGATGCGCAGAAAAAGGATAGACAGACTAGCAGAAGTTTGGACAAACAAATGACAAACAAATGAAAACAGAGAGGCGGGCAGCAATGATTAACGAATAGTTTCAATATGATACAACAAAACCCGGATAGAAATATATATATATAAACGGGATGAAGCAAAACAATCAGGCTGTGTATTACTCAGGTGCTCAACAAACAAAACAGCATTAACAGGACAGGATACCGATGGATGGATTGTGACATTGACTTTACTGATCAATTATTGATGGCTTGGCTGATGGCTGGACGCCCTAAACACGTGTGTGTGTGCGCGCACAGTGTGTGAAGATTTGGCAACTTCCAATCTGTGGGTTTTTTCAGATGCTGTCGATGTCTCCAAGTGCCAAGGTACCGGATCTGATTTCGAAAGCCCTCGTTGATGGAGATACAATGCCGTCGGGTCAGCACATAGGTGTGGGCTTGGTCTGATGGAAGATTGAACTTTTCCATCACATACCTTCGCCAATGCCAAACAGTGCACCGACTATGCAACTCGCATTTGTAAAGCTTTAGCAAAAGGTCTCACACTCTCGACAAACATCCTGCCAAGACCTGTAGTGTTCATGACATAGTGCCAACATGATTGCAGTATTCATCAAACTGCATCCAAGAAACGCAACAACAAGTGCGGCAGACCGAGACATGCCTGAGATCCAAGATATCCCTGGATATCCCTGGTGAAAGGTTACCCCTCAATTTCTTCCCCCCCTTGAGGCGCAGTGCTCACTTTTGAATTGGCGTAACTTATCTGACTTATCTGCTGCACGTTGCCTACTCCAAGAGAGGATCTATCTTACCGTTACTATCTTGGTTTGGTGGTGCCAGTGCCAATGCGGGGGAACCGTTCGGAATGGTCGTCTGCGCGAGACTCGGACTGACATCTGCCCGAAACTGCATTGTCTGTATTCAACTGACTATGCCTTGTTGCACTCACAGCTGGCTTCCACATCCCTCAATGTATGACTTGCTGTTGGTTTTTATCACATTGCTTTGAGACCAACTTTGTCCTGGAACTGCACAATGGATACAAACCTCTTGCGGTGAATTCTGCTATGAAGCACACGTTTGCGAAAAACAGTTGCTGTGTTTGGTAGTCCAAAACGAGAGCAATGGCAAAAGACCTCAAAGATCTGAAAGGATTAAAAAGGGTTAAGCAAAACGACACGAAGGCAGAATCTAAACAACATAATCTAACCGCTATGAAACTTGAGAAGGAAGAAACGAAAGCCAGCAGCACAGCGGAGAGGGGTGTGACAAAGGAAGAGATGAAGTGATGAAGTGAGAATGAGGCGGGGAGAGGGAAACTGAGTTACCAAAGTGGTTTCCTGGTTGTCGAAAAGGGGGAAAGGAGTTAAAGGATGTAAAAGGCACTTGTAGAGGAGGGGTGTGCGAGACGAGTCGCAATGCCTTTTCTTCGCTGAAACGATTTCTTTAGAGTGCTACAAGTCATTGTTACATTCGAAGGATGCAGCTTCAGCGCTCCTGGAATATCTTGACACAAGCAGCGAAAACTAGAGAAACCCGGAAATCCAGAACATCCTGGTCCTGACATAAACCCATGAAGTCACAGCTCTGGCACTGTCAAAGCCAGATCCCACAATATCACACTATATGATGGTAAAAGCTACATCGGTTTTCCAGTGCTAAACAAGCCTGCACAAGAAAATGCATGCACTTTAGTAACTGTCAGTATGATACCGTATTCTTGTAAGTGTTCACAGTCCCGAAAAGGTGCATTCAGGGGGCCTAACGCAGTCATGGCACCAGCATTGCCATGAACTAAGATCCGACCACCTCTGGCGAGAACACCATCGAGGAGCTGCTTCACATTTGGAAAGAAGCGAATGATGTTCTCAAAGGGGTTGTCACCTGCATGCATGTCGGAGCACAAAGGGCAAGGTACCGAATAAATCTTCACATATGTTCGAGTGTAAAGTGCGTGCATAGGGCGTATCGTGACAGGATTTATGAATGTGTAAAAGAGGGATTGAGAAATAAATGGATGGGTGGCTGGAAGGGCAAATGATTGACGAATGGATTGATGAATGATTGATGAATGGACAATGTGAATGCGGGTACCTGTATGCATCCTAATATGATATATGCAATATAATATGTATGAGATTGAGTATGTAAGTATGCATGTGTAGATGTACAGTATCTGTGCCTGTGTGTACAGGAACCGACAGAGTCAAGATATGTCAAGATATGTCAAGATTGCCACCCTCAAAGGTGGGACAGGCCTGCAAAGTCCTCTGAAGTGAAGCTGGGGAATTACATGTAACTACTGCATAGTAATGCTACTTTCACAACCAGACTTCCTCTGACCTACTATGACTGCTCCAGCGTAAAGATCCGTTAACCAATTTGCTGAGGTCTGTTTGCTGGGCGTTCTCACGCAGCAACGAACTGCATACCCTCCATACCCTGCATATCTGTAGACAAGCGACGGCATTCCAGCACCTCCAGGATCAAGGAGGCAAATTTCCATGTGATGGCATTCTATGTGAGAATCATTGGGAGAATTATTTGTATAGATACTTCATGAACCTTAATGATTAATCAAAGGAAGTTGGGAAGCAATACTTCCGAGGTACGGACAAATAGAATTCTGAGTCTTGAAATGATGAAGGGTGGTGCGCGATTGACACTTGACCTTGAAGGGTGGTGTGCGATTGAGACTTGACCTTGAAGGGTGGTGCGCGATTGAGAAAGGGTGGTGCGCGATTGACACTTGACCTTGAAGGGTGGTGTGAAGGGGGGTGTGCGATTGAGACTTGACCTTGAAGGGTGGTGCGCGATTGAGACTTGATCTTGAAGGGTGGTGTGCGATTGAGACTTGACCTTGAAGGGTGGTGCGCGATTGAGAGTTGACCTTGAAGGGTGGTGTGAGACTTCACATGACCTTGAAGGGTGGTGTGCGATTGAGACTTGATCTTGAAGGGTGGTGTGCGATTGAGACTTGACCTTGAAGGGTGGTGGGCGATTGAGACTTGACCTTGAAGGGTGGTGTGAGACTTCACATGACCTTGATGAAGGGTGGTTGCAGATCGGATTGAGACTTGACCTTGAAGGGTGCTGCGCGATTGAGACTTGACCTTGAAGGGTGGTGTGCGATTGAGACTTGACCTTGATGAAGGGTGGTTGCAGATCGCATTGTAATGGCTGCATGAATGTTGCATGGGCTATGTTTTGGGGAGGAAGCCGGAGCACGAAACCTTGCGTTTTTCCGTGTAAAGTGGCTGCAGGCGACGATGAAAGGTACCTCGTCTGTGCGGCGGGTGCGGCTGGGGTCGTTTCGTTCCTTCAATGTGTTTTGCAACAATGGTTGTTCCTGTGTTCGTAGTTCTATGTGTGTCTTGAAGCTGTGGTTGCAGATCGCATTGGAATGGCTGCATGAATGTTGCATGCCGTGTGTTGTGGGGAGGAAGCCGGAGCACGAAACCTTGCGTTTTTCCGTGTAAAGTGGCTGCAGGCGACGATGAAAGGTACCTCGTCTGTGCGGCGGGTGCGGCTGCGGTCGGTTTATCGTTTTTTTTTTGGCGCAGTGTAACGGTGGCTTCAAGCTGCTTTGGGTGTCCTTGTGTGTGTGCATAGTTATAGGGTGTTTTGGAATCTGTGCTTGCAGATCGCATTGGAATGGCTGCATGATGTTGCGAGGGCTCTGTTTTGGGGAGGAAGCCGGAGCACGAAACCTTGTGTTTTTCCGTGTAAAGTGGCTGCAGGCGACGATGAAAGGTACCTCGTCGGTGCGGCGGGTGCGGCTGCGGTCGGTTTATCGTTTTTTTTTGCCGCAGTGTAACGGTGGCTTCAAGCTGCTTTGGGTGTGCTTGTGTGTGCGTAGTTATAGGGTGTTTTGGAATCTGTGCTTGCAGATCGCATTGGAATGGCTGCATGATCTTGCATGGGCTATGTTTTGGGGAGGAAGCCGGAGCACGAAACCTTGTGTTTTTCCGTGTAAAGTGGCTGCAGGCGACGATGTGAAAGGGTGTGTGCGACGGTTGCGGCTGCGGTCGGTTTATCGTTTTTTTTTGCCGCAGTGTCACGGTGGCTTCAAGCTGCTTTGGGTGTGGTTGTGTGTGCGTAGTTATAGGGTGTTTTGGAATCTGTGGTTGCAGATCCCATTGGAATGGCTGCATGATGTTGCATGGGCTATGTTTTGGGGAGGAAGCCGGAGCACGAACCCTTGTGTTTTTCCGTGTAAAGTGGCTGCAGGCGACGATGAAAGGTACCTCGTGTGTGCGACGGTTGCGGCTGCGGTCGGTTTATCGTTTTTTTTTGCCGCAGTGTCACGGTGGCTTCAAGCTGCTTTGGGTGTGCTTGTGCGTGCGTAGTTTTAGGGCGTTTTGGAATCTGTGCTTGCAGATCGCATTGGAATGGCTGCATGATCTTGCATGGGCTCTGTTTTGGGGAGGAAGCCGGAGCACGAAACCTTGTGTTTTTCCGTGTAAAGTGGCTGCAGGCGACGATGAAAGGTACCTCGTGTGTGCGACGGGTGCGGCTGCGGTCGGTTTGCCTTTTTTTTTTGCCGCATTGTAACGGTGGCTTCAAGCTGCTTTGGGTGTGCTTGTGTGTGCGTAGTTATAGGGCATAGGGTGTTTTGGAATCTCCGGTGGCAGATCTCATTGGAATGGCTGCATGACTGTTGTCATTTGGTGTTCTGGTGTTGTTATGTGTGTAGATACGTGCAGGTTTGCGACGTGATGCTGCGAAACGCATGGTAATGGCTGCGTCAAGGTTGCTTGGTGCCGCGGCTGCATGCGTAATATTATCGTCTTTTGCAGCTGAAGATTGTAAATCGTATTGGAGTGGCTGCATCCAGGCTGCGACAGTGATTTGTCAGAAGATTGTCGCAATTTTGGCGCTAGTAATTTTCCTTTTAAAACTCCTTTGAAAAAGTGCTTCAAAATCGTCTTTTTCTCGTCGAGATCCGGTTTTGGAGCTGCAGTTTCCGACCTAGTTCTATTGTGCTTTGCAACTCAGTCTCCACAGATCGCATTGTAATGGCTGCGTCAAGGTTGCTTGGTGCCGCGGCTGCATGCGTAATACTATTGTCTTTTGCAGCTGAAGATTGTAAATCGTATTGGAGTGGCTGCATCCAGGCTGCGATAGTGATTTGCCAGCAGATTTTCGCAATTTTGGCGCTAGTAATTTTCCTTTTAAAAATCCTTTTAAAAAGTGCGTCAAAATCGTCTTTTTTCTGCTTTGGCGTCGAGATCCGGTTTTGGAGCTGCAATTTCCGACACCATTGCGCATAGTTCTAGTGTGTTTTGCAACTCAGTCTCTGCAGATCGCATTGGAATGGCTGCGTCAAGGTTGCTTGGTGCCGTGGCTGCATGCGTAATACTATTG